>JAGDQP010073002.1:0-10438 GCA_022664845.1 Lepisma saccharinum | reverse complement strand
CGTGGTAGCATAATTTCACTCGGGAATCCCTCGCGTATTTTTTCATCACTTCTGATATGTGCATTTTCCGAACGAGCAGGTCAGATTTCTTTGACGAAACGATGGGCCTAAAGCTCTACAGCTAATAGTGCTCGAAATAAATAGTCGTGAAATAAAGTTTTGAACGTTTTAAGGGCGCTCTAGTGCCGAAACTACGCATCATAGGGCGCGTGTTCATATGAACTGTTTTTCTTGATTGGTATGAGGATTAACCTCCCGAAGTTTGTACCAGAGTTCCTGAAACACCCTTTATATATACACGAAAACGTGTAAGAAAATTTTACGTATTAGTTAAATTAAAAGACATAATAAACGGCAGCTAACCGGCATTTTATAGTAGAAGCATTCGTTAAAATGAATTCATTATTAATATTCTTTATTGTGATTCATTTTAAAACAGCTGCGCAAAGGATTGTTTATGTGCCGACCCGCGAAAACGAACTGCCATCACTATTCAAGCCTATTACCACGAACTTTTACTTCAGAATCTTTCTGGGGAGCCGCTCTTTTCTTTGGTAAATTCCGTGCAACACAACGGGAAAATATTGGATTATGTAATCTCGGGTAAAGCAGAGCTCAACACTATGACAATACAATGCACAATAAGTTCCATTTTTAATGCTATTCAAAATATCTACAATTAATTTCGATATGCTACAGTTGCCAATAGCACATAAACAAAGCATTTCTTCATCCTCTATTGTTTATACTTTAGTATCGTAACAATAAGCTTTTGAGGTCGTTTACTCTGAAATATTACGCATATATATATATATAATTCACAGCCATATTCATTCCACTACCGGATGAGGCCTCTCCCGGAAGGAGAAGGTGGTCTACTGCTCCCACGCTGACCAGACGTGTTGGGAGAGGAGAGCCAAAGCTCCCAACTGTGATCGCTACCTCTTTATTCAGGTAGCTGATCAATTGGCCTCACGACGCTGGGTGGACGCCGCACAGGCAACACCATCTGGAGTACTGCAACGGTCACCCGTCCAAGCACTGACCAGACCCACAGCTGTTTGACTTCGGTGATCTTATGGGAACCGGTAGACCAGCTCGGTTAGGGCGTTGCCCATATATATATATATATATATATATATATTGAAATATAAAATACTATTAATTCTAAATTAAAATATGGGTGTTCTTTATTTGAATAAATTATTTCACCCTAAATATATGAGTCGAGTTATAGATTTGTTTAAAAATATAACTGCGCTTACAAGAATTCAGCGTTCTTTCATGAAACGAACTCTTAATATACGATAAAGGAAGAAATGTCTGATAATTTATCCTTTTTATTTAATAACTTAAAATTAGACACTACAGAATTGTTTTATACCGAAGCTTTTGAAATAATCGTACGCGGAAGTTACTACAATATACAAGGGACTACACACACAACGGCAGTTTCCACTCATTTGAGTTGCCATTGCTGTAAAAGGTACACACAATAAAATATACTAAATTGAACTACTGAAGATTCCATTCAATATATGATACAACTAATGACTAAACAGTGCCTTAACACTTTCATGGAACGTTGCCACGGAACGTATTACTGTGAAGAGTTTAGCAAAAGATCGTTTAAATAATATCGTGGAATTGAAAGTGTGTGCCAAATTCATGAAGATCGCATAACCGTTGGAAGCGTAAATAAAGAGAGGATGGGTCCTTGTTTACAACTGAGTGTAGCATAATAAACTTAAGAAATTTGATTCGTTCACGTAATTGGAGCCATCTTAATATATTAAAGTAGGCGAAATATGAGCATAGTATAGAAGGATAAACATGAAAAGAACTCAGGAATGTTGGACGTGTTGGAGAAGTCTTGCCTACTAACCTGTAAGGTATGAGTATAGTACATCATCGTAGTCAATGTGTGACAGTACGAATATCCAGGAGTCTAATCCATTTACATAAGAAAGTGTTTATTCGACGAAAAGATTACAAAGAAGTGAAAGCCTTGATAGAAGCATGATTAATACGATCATTATAAGTTAAACAATCGTTGCCACGAAGAAAATATTTGGACGCTGGAAAAAATAGCTTTGTATTTTATTCGATTAATGCACAAGTACTTTAACCATTTCACTAGCATTTACACATCTTATTAATTTTATTTATCCCATGATGCAGCTCTCAAGGGGAAGATGAAACTTCAAAGGCTATGGGAATAAACGTGATAACGGCAGTAAAATGAAATATATGAAGATAGCCAAATCGTTGATGTAGATATAATAAAGAGGATCTAATTCATTCCCATATAAATTATTTTTTCGATGACGATTTGTTATTGGATAGGACGTAATGCTAGTGGCCGATCAGGTAGAAGTGATTCCAAAATATGGCAGTTTCAGAAACAAAAAAAGGTAAAGTTTCAATTTAGCAATCAGGACGTATTAGCAAACAGATTGGAAAGCTTTGCTATAAACCAAAACAACTGGTATTGATGGATGTCTATGACCCAAGACTTGTCAAGAATTTTGTGTTATGTGCTCCAACGCAGTATTACATGCTATGGTTAGATTTAAATCATGGATGTAAAGGTTTTAGTAGTTTGTTATCTTCAAGGTAGGTTTGGATGTGAGCTTTAACAATATATTCTACTGACTTGAATAAAGCTGGGAGAATGATGAGAAGCCGGGTTCTTTAAAAGGATAGTAGCGTCTTACCTAAACAGTTTTAAATCAACTGTAGCATCCAACCTACGAAATCGGGAGCGGGAAGGACATTCTAAAAATGGCAAATGACCTGGCTGAGTGAAAATTCTGAGAAAAAACATAACAGATCCCTGAAATGTGAAATTATTTAAAATGGTAGACAGCCGAAGATTACCGTTTCACAGGGGCATTGGGGGTACATATTTCCATTAAAACACTGAAAAAAGTACCAAACTTAATGCTATATAAGAAAAACAGATTAAATAAACCATGTATCACGAAGAATAATAAATAATTGCATTTGTCCATCGGATCGGGCACTTGAGGAGTAGTAGTTTTCTGCCTGAAACTACAAGTCGAGGCTCATACTCTTTGGGCTTGATGGAGCGGCCTGGGTGTAACGCCTGGCTATGAGGAAATGCATTCTACCTCGTTGCAGAATGCAGACCATAATATCTGCCGGTCATAGTAATAAGGCGAGGGTGTTTCCCATTCTATGGTGTTCATCGCAGCATGGAGGACGGAGAGCCGTGTAATAAAATCCTAGATAATTAAATGGTCGCTCATTTTGATACTTTATTTTAGGATGGACTGTGTAAATTCTAGGATAGTAACGTCACGTGCGATTTTCCTGCAATTCCTTTTCAAGGTTATAAAGAGAATATTGTACACACCTGAAGCTGACACAATGCAATCAATAGTATCGAACAGCCAACATTTAGCAATGATCTATTATTTACAAAATTGTCCAAGAAAATGTAGTACATAAAAGTTCTGAATGTGGTTGTAAAGCCCACTGCCCATCGAATTAGCTTAGTTATGCGCTTACCTCACTAAGAGTATCCGACACTTCCATCTTCTCGTCTTTCACTTGTTTGAACTGATCATTAGAATCCATATTTCTTATTTATGTTAAGTAGCAGCACATGTTAACTTTATCTTCTAGAACATAGTCTGCTGTTTACATTCCCATAAGTCATCTAATGCTAAGCGTCACTGAAATTAAATAATATGTAAAATTACTAGTGCATTGAAAATACACATTAATATCAAGATAAAATGGTAGTTAAAAATATTTTTTTCTCTTAATGGAAATCACTACAGCCAAATATTTTCCTGTCATACTCTGAGACTAAGCCACTACCCAGATAGCACAGTAAACTTGGAGCTAATTTGACGTAGCAAATTAACATAGTTTCAAATTTTTTTTCAGGAAACTTGAAATGTCATCCTGATAGTTGAGGGATGTCAGATTTGCTACAATTTTTTCATGCTAAACTTGCTACACGCATTGTTTTTGAAAACCGTTGGTAGACAAGCACTGAGATTGTAGAGATAAAAGACTTGTCTGCAGTGGTAATCGAACACACAATCTACAGATTTCTTTGTTGCCCATTTGTTTGGCATTTTAGCGCTGATCCAGTTTTCTTCGCATGAATGAAATAAATTTTACTTGTCATTTTGATATGCAGACAGATTTAGTAATAAAAGGATGCGTGCATGTTTAAATTAAATACTGCAATGTTTATTGATCCTGCGTTAGAGCTTTGGAAAAGGCTTAATAAATATTTTCACAAGCGAGTCACCACCAGATTATCATAAATTTAGAGTTCAGGTCGCATAAATTTCTTAAAGAAATTGGCTGCCAATCTCCCAGATAGTATGCTAATTAATACAAACTATCGATTATCCTTGATTTCCCTTGCATTGATAAACAAACGCTGATCTTTCTAGTTGGATTATTACCTGAAACTCTGAGTTTTCCCCAAATTTCTTATTTTTAAAATAACTAATTGTTCGTTTAATACTTATTACCATTTAATTCATTTCGACAGTCAACGAAGCAGGCTTCGAAGCTCTAAATCTTCATTAATGAGTTTTTACAATTTCGAATTTTAGGCTATATCAGTTCACTAACTTTTAGATACTATCTTCGTACCGTAAAAACAATACTAAAATAGAAGATATGGACGGCGTGATAGAACAGTAGGTACAGTAACCGACTTCAAACAATGCTATTTTTTTCAGAATCCTAGGTTCAAAAACCAATTCGAACATTAGATTTTCCCCCACAGACTTTCTTTAACAATAGAAGTTTGTAGCGTACAAAATTTTCAGGAAATTTACCACGTCCCATCCAGGACGTTTTAAGCAAGAATGTAGCCACACCTCGTACAAACTTAATGCAAGTTCGGGAGTTATCTAGTTAAGCTTATAAGTTTTCGCATATACAAACGAAGCTTAAGTTTGCCTACCCCAAGAAAAAATGCAAGATCATAATGCAGGAAAAATATATATTGTAGTGCTGATTTGTAATATATTTCTCGAGTTACAAAAAACATCAATTGAGTTTGCATTAATTCAAACCACAACTAATTATCAGCCTGGAACCTAGCGGACCCACATAGCAAAATGACGTCCCAGGGACATCTGATGGATCTCCTGGCAGGATATCGGGACGTCCGTAGGACATCCTGTTTAAGTCCCGTTTACATCCATGGGACGTATAGTTATAATTAATCCTTCGTATAGTTATAATTAATTAAATAATAATAATAGTAAGGTCGATTTAATTTATAGAAATTCCAGGTAGGTAATCCCGCACGGCTTTCCGGAGGACATCCAGGGGACCTCTATACGGGATGAACTGTTTGTATTGCCCACAGTTATCCCACGGACGTCCTTAGGACATCGCTATGGGAGCTTGAGAAATCTGACGTTAATGGGATCTAAATGGGACGTCCCAGGGATGTACTCTGCTATGTGGGGATACATATTACAAGAATAAAAATGATCGCCAAAATAATGTCGAAATATGTAAGTAATTGTTAAAAGGATGCGAAAATATATAAATGAGAACGCTGGTTTATAAATCAGAAAAAAAAAAACATTACCTATTTCTTTATTCTGTTTAAAAAATAACACACTAAATGGATAGGGCTCGAGCACAAAATCAATTAAATTTTCATAACACAATGATTCTTTATTGAATATTAAATATGCACGGCAGTAATCCTATTATTCTGGTCGCGAATGGTTGCCGTGGTGAGAGAGTATTAATATTGAGTAACATTCGAATATAGAGTAACATGCGAATAGATACAATATAAAAACTGGCTATTACAATCTACAGATCTAAACCTCATTCAAAGATAAAAATCGATGTCAAAATTAGATGGTCCCACAATACACTATTAATTTTTCCTGAATGATTGCCATTGGAAGCTACAAACTTGATCGTTAATAATATTAAAACATTCGTCTCTAAAGGTTCACCCCTAACTATTGTTAGTTATGCAACCACACATTCACACGAAAAATCACTTGCCGGATGGAATCTGTATGACATATAGACTTATCACAAACGAATTATTCTTAGCTGCAGGAAAGTCGTAAAGTTGATGCACATTTCGGCCCAGCTTTACTTTACAGAATTTCAGGGAATCCTCCAGTTCCTCTGGGAAATCCCTTGCGCAGCAATTTCACAATTTTGAAATATGCATTTCTTGACAGAGCTGGCTGGACATATTTGATCGTCCTTGCGCCCCTCAGTTGTACTGTTAATGGAACTGAAAATACATAGGTATATTTTCCCACGTTTTCGGGACAATTTAAGCAGAATTCGACATATAACAAGGTACTTTTTCTTTTGTTTAATGATATGTTTTCGCCCAAGAGTTTCTATATATAATGTAGATATAATGTGATGCAACTCTAGTAATGGTACTAGCAACAACAGCACTATGGCTTGTACCTTCCAAAATTAATAATTTTATAAAATAAACATGCATGTCTATAGCAATAACTGATCGGCTGATATTCAATTCAATTAAGTTCATTCAGCTTGTACATAAACTTACGAACAGTAAGCATTACAATTGTCAAACAACATAAAATTATGTTATTCAGCCATTATGTAATAAAACGTTTGTACAAAGTGAAGAGTTTTATATCAAATTTATTATTGTTGGTTATACCTTGCACTTCTAACGGAAGTTTATTGTACAAACGTGCACAATTATCCGTAATACAAGTGCTTCGTCATCCAGAAATAATAATAGTAGTAGTTTTCAACTGCCTTCTTTAACTTAGTCATTTCGGTTGTCATTGCGTCTTAAATATCACGAAAAACAAGTATCTGAACTGCCATTAAAATGCACGGTCACTAATGAAGACGTCTATGATATATTGGTTCTAATTTAGTATTGCCAGCAAAATTCAAGTGATTTCAAATCACAAGAAAATTAATTTGACAAAGCACTATTCAAAGACAATCATAAAAATATGTATTTTGGAGATGACACAGCCCGTCAACAAGGAGGAAGTGCTGAACAATATTCTATTCAGAATAAACGATAGCGCCCTTGTACGCTATGAATAATGCTTTAATATATTTGTTCTTGTTCGTTTTATAACATTTTCACATACAAACCATTAAAATTCACTTCGCTATTTGAACATAACCTTTAAATATGATTTTGAACCCCTAAAAATCCTACCTAAATTTAGGTACTGTCAGTTTGTTCGCAGCTTTGGCACTGTATAAAGTTTATTTAAAAGGAAAATCAATATAGAAAAGCAAAAGCCAAATATAATTGCCCTCAGTTTAAACTTGCTAGCTGTGCACTTGGCCACCGGTGAATTTCCTTAAACCACACGCACAAAACTATAGTGTAATCTATATATGACCTTGTATTCTACCCTTAATTGGTACTTACAACGTGCTTAGTACCACTTACCAGTACTTTCTTTTCCATAAAAAGACTGAAGAAGCGTCCAATGGCGTTGAGTATTATGTACAACCTTGTCACTTCATAAAAATAAACGTAGGCCTATATGTGGAGCATCTGGACAATAATGTATGTTTGTCAAAAATACCATAACATATCGTTGTGTTATTTACATAACAGTTTGTGGAAAATTCATCAGAAATATGTTCTTACACATTGTTAAGGAACTTTCTAATAACATTAAGATTATCTAGAGTAATTATTTATGGAACTGATAAGTTGCTGAATAGATTTACTGAAATAAATATTTTATTTAATCACCTTTCGACAACATACGTTAACTTCCACGTCTTCAATGCTCCTTGCTACAGAGTACAGAGAAACAAGTGATTGCAATTTTGCGTTAAATAAAGTTAAACCCTTTTACGTCTGACTTTCCACAAAAGTCTTATTACATCTTACATACTGATATTGATATTCATTTTCAGACTTTCTTCTTTAGAATATAAAAGTTATTAAAATGTTTTCTCTGAACTTTTAGTCAAAGGCCTAAGTTGGCTAAGGTGCCTCGCATGGGTTCTTCCACGGACATCTACATCGCTACTCTGACAAAGTGATTTAGAGGCCGAAAATAAAAAGCTTGAAAAGATTATTCATAATATCGATCGGCAGGACCGCAGTATTGCTTCTAGTATTGATTGTCATGTCTGACGTGTTACGTTTTTTAAATCGTGGGCTGTGATTTTCCGCTCTACAGGGCCTCCATATAACTATGTCCAGTAAACGTGTGAATCCTAGCGGAGCGACAAAAAAAAAAAAAGAAACAAATTGAATTTTTGTGAAAAACTTCCCGAAAATTTCTTCACATTTTTTAGTGATCAAAGAAAGTAAAAAAAGTATTTCCCCAGAACTTTACAAGATGAAAAATCTGAAAGAGTTTTTGAATTCGAGGTGTCTGAAAATATGAAATGTAAACTCGTGGAAAGTGAGCACAGTGTTTCTTGCCCTTCGGATAACAAACATACCGAAATCAGCACTAGTTCTCCCTTCGCCTCCACTTCTCACTCTAGCTTTGCCTATACTGCTGAAGCATTAAATTTCTTCTTATAAATATCCAACTGATCGAGGTAGGCCTAATTTTCATTCCGATATCCCAGATAACTTAAAATAACTGCATTTTGAGTTGACCTATGCAAGCCATTCGATCCCCTTATTAGAGGCACCACTTTGTCCACAAAGAAACAGTATAACATAATACACAAAGAGATCGCTCTATCTTAAACACAAAACTGTTGATATAAATTATGATATAATACATGTTAGATTTTAAACGATTGTTCCGAGTATTTTAGTATCTTCCTACATATCGAAATATATTCTTACTAACGGAAACTCTTACAAAGCATACGAGTACTATCAAAATGCCACATTTTCGTAGAAAAGATCATGCCAGCGCAAGAGTAGAAGGTAATTTGTAAGCTATGATACGATATTATATCATAGTAAAGTGATCTACTAACAGTTTCTGCTTACTAACTTCAACAACGAATGCATTTAGAAATCTTCGATAGCTGTTCATTAATAATATTAATACACAAAAGTCAAAGAATGGAATTGTTGAGAATATTTTAACTCTGAATGCAATGTGATACGAATTCGCAGGGTCTTAGCTAATCGTGTAAAAATTCCTTCAGAGAGTAGCAAAATTCACCAAAAACGTACACTTAAACAGCGTAGGAAATTGCTGTATAATTAGCAGTTTTTCAATCCCTTTTAGTTTCTTTGGGAGAATTATTTTGATCTAGACACTAAATATCATTTTTAGCAAAAAAAAGGAAACTAATTATTTAGATGTTATACACTATGTTTTAATACGAAGTTTTCATATCGATTCAAGCACGAATGAACCTTTTCAGATTTCGTAGTTTTTCCACACTATATTCAGAAATGCAGAGTGTTATTAAATACAAAAAAAACTTTCAAATTTGCTGACTAAGTTATCACAAACATGTGACATACAAGTACCATGATGTGAATAGCAATTAGTTTGCAAATTACGGTTCAATTTAAGTCGAGCTAAGGTGTCGTTTGATATTCATTGGTTTAGACTTATTGCCATTAGAGAATCCAATGTTGTTCTTTGTAGGATTACTGCAAAACATTAAATAATATTGCCACATCTCTGCTGTTAAATATTTATATTGACCACTGGTTACAGAAATGTGAACGTTGCGACTATCTTGCTACAAAACAATTTTCGGTACTACTTGGAAACTTTAACATGAAATGCCATACGTAAACCATCCTGTTCTTTCTATAAACGAACCTAACATTTGTAAGATATATTTAAAAAGAAAATTTTCAATGCGAAAACTATTTCAAACTATTAAAAATTTCACATCAACAACGTCTGCTTTTAGAAATCTTCGATAGTTATTCAGTTGTCGTTATCAGTTATATTTTGCTGTGGATTATTAACATGATTTGAATTAAGCTCTGTTGTTAGTGATTCATTTCCCTTGTTAAATCGGGATCTGTTCAGCTTTTGAACATGATTTCGCTGTATCTGTCATAGCATAAAGCTGTATATTTGTTCATGAAAATGCGAAATGGCTCAACATTTCTTCACACGAATATCGAACGTGGAGTTATTATTACATTTTAGGTGAATTAAATACATTTCTGCGGCTTTTATTTGGAATCCATTGTATTTTATTTATTACAATCTACAAAGTACTTTGTTTGTTTGATTCACAGTGTATTAGTAGCAAATTGTTTTGTGAAACTGTTAGTAAATCCCTTTACTATGATGTAATATCTTATCATAATTTACAAATTAGCTACAACTGTTGCGCTAGAATGATTCTTTCTACCAAAATTAGATATTTTGATTGTACTTGCAAGCTTTCTGCGAGTTTCCATTAGTAAGAATCGATTTTGTTACGTAGTAAGATATAAAAATACACGAAGTAATCGTTTAGAATCTAATATGTATTATATCAT
>JAGDQP010073000.1:0-10439 GCA_022664845.1 Lepisma saccharinum | reverse complement strand
GTTTTTAAGTTAGGGCTTATGTTGTAGTTTATATGTGTCTGTAATGAACCTAGGCCTATTCAATTTGTTACTTCACGAGCATCTAGAGATTATTCGAGGATACAAATTTCGGCCTTGAATCTATAAAAATGCATTTTTTAGTTACATCACTTTGTGTTGGGAGCGACGATTTGACATGTTCAGCTAAGGTGAAAATTTGCAGAGATGTAGTGGGACAAGGGCGCCAACCCGGTACTTTCTTTAGAGGTCAATGGAAACCCTGTATTTTTGTCTTAATTTCTATTTATTTTTTGCGCATATTTCATTTTACGTAGAAAGTATCTATTATGTAATTTTCTATTCTGTGAAAGATTAAATCGGGAGGTCTGGATTTATTTAAGGACTTCTGGCATCTTTGGCTGAGGCCGGAGATGAGTGTATGGGTACTTCGTATCATTGTCTAATTAAAAGCCACAACAATTTAAGGAGTTTCGACGAAATCTTAGTGAAAATAATACAATTTATTTCCTGGCTAGGGTTTTGTCCACAAGTACGGTTGATTATTCTTGTAGTTAGAATGACATTAATGTTATTATTGCCATACTGAAAAGATACGCACACGTGAATGTACACGGTATTTGCTATACTCATATTGTAACAAATTATCTGTGAATCAAGCTCCGCCCTAGACCACTGGTTGTCACTGAAAAAGGTAGGGGAAAATGCCACCAAATCTATTTTAGCCTCCTTGATACCTCTCAATTATATCAGTATTGTTTGTATACATATAACCTATACCCCCCCCCCAATCATTTTGATCCTGGCGCGGTCGCTGCTCATACGTCAAGAAGTGATACAAATCAAAAGCGGGTAACCTAGTAATGACAAGCGTAAAAAACATGATTTAGAACTTAAAATTTGGTCCATATTCGATTAGACAGTAGGCGATCGAACTGACTGTTCTGGTCATATCTTAATTAAATTTCTTTGCTCTGCTGCCAGTTACGAAAGGTACTACAATATTTACGAAAAGTTGCTTCAACTAATGAATTTTCTGAGCAGTTGTTTAATAAATTGCTACATTATAGAGGGAAAATTGATTAGGCCTACATTAAAGGTCAGACATCAACCCAGTTAACATATTACTAAGTTAGCAGTTCCTTAGACAGTCTAAATTAAGTACTCCCTTACCATTAATATTGCTTCCAACCTTATAAAAAAAATAATAAGAATTAAAAATAGAAAGTCGTTATAATTTGGAAAATGACAGCGTTTATAAATTTTGAACCGAAATAAAATCACAAAGTTATACAATAAATTAGTTGTCTATAAATATGATAGACCTAAAACTTTTATTGTCCTACATAAATATTGTTTGTTCTAGTAATACAGTCAGCTGAATATTTAAATAGATTTTGAAAGAAATAAACTACTCACCATCGCTTTCTTTCTTTCTCTCTTCATTTTTCCAATCGGAAATTATTTGTTCAAGCGCTTCCATTGTGCTTGCTGGTAGCCTTTCTTCCAAATCATCAAATAACTAAATCTGATGCCCTGGAGAATGGGACGACTTTTTTTTTTTAAAGATAGGCTTAGCATAACTTTGAGCTTTTCAAAAGCCCGCTTCATGTCTTATTTCAGCAAGGCAACAACGAGAAAGTTCTTCACGTAACTGAAACATAACAAATCAAAATGTATTAACTCATCCCATAGATAAAATTAATAAATCTGTCAAAAGTAAGCAAACATTTTATATACAGTATATAACCAATCGCATCAGATTGTACATCTGGAGTTAATCATTCAAACTTTACTAGCCTGGTGTTGATCTAATGCTAATTTATGGGAAGTATAAAGTGCTTTTATTGAATGTGCTAAAAGCTGATATTATTAGAAAGTCTTTTCTATTAAGAAGAAACAAAATATTCATGGTACAGATGTCCTTTTCCAAAACTATCCACGATTTGCATGTTATAATTTTCGTTCCATTTATTTATGCGTACTGCACTCTTCTCACCTTACAAAAAAACATAAGTTCCTAAGCTTTCCCTAAAAGCAAATCAAATATTCAAGGAAATGTTTTGTGCATATACATTGTAAAAACGTGCACTTCTTGTACACTTTTAAAAGGGTATCTTTATATCAATTCTATACTTTTTCATTTATCACAGTATGAATAAATCTTGTACACATGTTAACTTGAATTAATGGTTTCAGTAGGTGCTTTCCGTCGCCTATGAAAGAAGACAAAATTTCGCGTTTGCGGGAATAAAACCCGAGCGTTTTTGTGATAACCTTTTCCTTAACCAATCGAGCAACTGACAACAGTAAATCTGTCGCGTTTCTATATACATTGGCACAAAAGGAGTGAACGTACAAAAATACAGAAGTGTTCAAAAGTGAAATAATTGAAACTGTATACGAAGTGCACACAAAAACAGAAATCATTTGATTAAAATATATTAGAAGTCTGTCACAATGCTTAGAATAACTTCAGTAAGAACACAACATATGTTGTGAGAACTAGGAACATGGATGACTATATTCCAACATCCTCTCCCCCACCCTGTCTGGATCTCAGCACGAGATGCCTAAAGATCATAAAAGAATCAAATTAAACTCCTTTCCCCCCCGCGTACACACGAAAGACTCAAATCCTGCCACATAAACTGCATTGATAAAGCACTCGCCCAAGATAAACTGTCTCGCACGTATATATCTCATTCAACATGTGAGTGTGTTTCAATGACCTCGATTTAAAAAAAAAAACATACACAAAACTTGGTTTCTATCCGAAAGTGTGTGTAGTTGTGTACAGCAAGCAGTTCGTAGACATACCACACTGAATAAAAACAATATCTGGCAACGTAAATGAGTTCCTTTTAGAAAAATGTTTTCCTTCTCCCCGCCCTCCTTTTTAAATTTAAATTTTAATGATGGCCTTTAGTCATATTTGTCACGGACAGGATAGCATAGGTAGAGAAATGAGGAAACGAAGCCGGCTAGGTCTAGTTTGAAGATACCATCCCGATATAGTATGGCAGGCTGCTCAGAGTGAACTTAGTAGGTTTTTTCCTCGTGTACAAGAGCAATTTAATACCATTATTTACAACTAATAAGCTAGTCTGTACTATCTGCAACATAACCTAATACCATAGGATGGGCCAGTTCTCTACACCCTTCCAGACTGATTACCAAGTATCTACTCCATGTGACAGATATAATAATGCATACACCATCACGCACGTTATACACGGTACATAAGTGTGTTTTGCTATTGAAATATACCATATCCAGAGTACAACTCCTTAATTACTTAGATTCTGTTTTGCACTTTTTTTTATTTTATGATTTGTTACTTCTGATTTTCTCAAGGTTGGCGAAAACTTAACCACACATACTCATAAAACATAGGAAAATAATGATATAAATGCTCACCTGATTGAATATTGCCTTTGGAAGATCATTCCTGTATTTGTTATTGCTGTTCTAGCCAATATTCTGACACTTTTATTATAATATTTCACTAGACAACTTCTTCGTAGGGCGCCTGCCGTCATACCGTTGGAGAAGAGTCAGACAAACAAAGAACAAGCGCATTTCGTTAAGACTTGAGAGAACAAAAGACAAACGCATAGCGTTGGTATTGTACGAATGGTCAATAGATGTATATTAGCTATTCACCGATAGACAAGTTGCAGATATCAATCTTTATTATATATTAGACGTATAATAGTTGTCAAACTTAGACCTGAGACGTTATCTAGCTCTCTATATATGCTTCAGATATCTATTATACATAATGTGCTATGTGGGTATACTTGTATAATTTCCTTACTGCATCTCTTGTTTCTTTTTATTATTCTCGTACAATTATATCTTAAACTCTTTCAATTTCTGTTATCTGTGTCATCAAAACTTTATTAATTACAAAGCCAACACTTGTCGTATTCCATTTTCTGTTCCTTTGAAGTAGAAAATATGCCCTGATGGTAGTTCCAACTGTTCTTGATTCTTCATCCAAACTTCTGATTGTTGGATTATTTCCCACTTAATCCTCGTACGTTCGTTCTCCAATTTTTCTCATTTGTCCTGTCCTGCTAGTGACCGAGAGTTGAGAGTCGCTACGTATAAGTCCATTCGAGTTTCATTGTCAGAATCCTGGCAGTCTACAGTCCAAACACGGTCATTTTGATCCTGAGGTTTTATGCAGGACTGACCGTTGCCGTTTTCAAGCTGCATTTTGTCCTTCGGGCAATTAATTACACCAAGGTTGTTTGCTAACTTGCATCATAATGTGGTAAGAAAAGGGGTGTACATCCATTTGACTCAGCACGCTGTCTGTTATAGCGGGTTGGTGAGCAACCTATCCATGTTTGTTCGCCAAGCAGTTGCTTGGGTATTAACATGCTCCACAACTTGAACGTTCGAATTGGACATTAGACGTCTATCCCGGTCTTCATCCCTCGAAGTATTTTATCCACTTATCCTTTCATTACGTCTGGAGCTTCTACATCATTTTCTGCTGAACGGTCATTTCCTAGTTCTTCTTCGGAGTAGTACAATTATCTGTACAAATTTTCGAAGACTTTTATAATATCCTTCTTATTTCGTCTTACGGTTCGGTCTAGTCTCTTAACTGCAATTATTTGCTTATTTGACACATCTACATACAACACAGTCACCTTGCGAAGATGGATTAAGACCTTAAACAACAGCATTTTTGTGCGATTATCAAAGCAATATCTAAAACATGTGCTTCGGAGACCGGAAGCAGGTGACGAGAACGCGGTGTTGTCCTTCAACCGTAAAAAAAAGACAGCAAAGCATCTTCTAGGAGCGACTCCTCAGAATGATGGTGATATGGTGACAGGAACATAAGATAAATCCTAAAGATAGGTTATAGATGCTTGTTGATAGGAAACTCCTGCTGTTGGCAGCAGAGGATTTCATACGAGAGAGAATTACTGAAAAGTCAGTCAGTCAGTAAAATGCTATTTGTGGCTTCTGTTGTGTCGATGAAATTGTAGAAATAAAATTACTGTTTGGGATATAATCTGGCTCCTCTTTAAAGTATTGCTTATAAATTGTAAACCAATTTTCATATACTTGTTCTTTTTCATAAATAATTCCATTATTATGGAGATATGATTTTAAAAAAATGGATTTTGCTTATTGTATTCTTTTTTGACATGTACAATATTTTTCTAGTTGATTTTACCTTAATTACTAATTCTATTTCTCTCTATAAAACCTTTGTTTTCCATTCAATGAAGTGAGAGTAGTTGTGCCTGTATAAATTTAATCATCTTATGTAAAACGTGTTCACCATGTTATAGTTGATTTACTATTTTTTGTAAAATTATATAATAGTAGTAAAATGGTTCTCGAGACAATTGTCTTTGTTATCTTGCAAATTCCTTGACAACGTAAACTATTTTCCGTTTACAAAAATCTTTCGATCCATTATGGTTTCCATTTTACCTATTCGTAATCGTACTTGGTTACAAGTGATTTTGACTAAGTGACAAAACTCGTCATTTTGTAGACACAATTTTAAGATTCGCCACATACATGACTTTTTATTTGAATTTTTAATAGTGGTCATCTCAATTTTGAATATTAATTTAAAATGATTAAAAAAGAAACTATTATGTATTAATTCAACATTTTTAACCACAGCTTCAACTTCTTTGCCACATAATTTGTTTCAGTTCTGCTCTTACCTTTTGATGTATAAAAAGTAAAACCCTGTAGATCTTTATACAGAAAAGATCATAGGTCAATTTATCCAAAGATTTTAACTATTTGATTAAGACCATCACTATAATTATTTCCTAGAAAATGATAATCAGGATAAGCTAATTGATTTATATCACCCATTCAAGTAATATGCATGATTTTATAACGTAAGAATGTGCGGCCAACTCTTGTGGGAGAAAACAGTTCCCTTGTAAGACGATGACTCGTTTCACTAAAAGCATAAACATTAGAAAAAGCAAATTCATTACAACAAAAAGAGAGTATTCGAGCGCTGGGGTAATAACGATAATCTGTAACAGATAGGTATTTCCTTGTTAATAACCTCACCCCCTAACCTGTATCTTTATTTATATGTTTAAAATAATCATAATTATAAATGCCAATGTCCACGTTTCGTTCATTTTAAAGATATCTAAAAAAAATGTTTATAGCTTTACATTTAGTTTGAGAAAACTACTCACTATTTGTCGTAGCAAAGGTAAAATTCTGATTAATATTACAAACAGAGAGAAGTAAAAAAACTTAAAACGCACTAAATAAAACTTTAGATGACATCATTGATGTTAGTTTTCCTCCTGTGGTATATAAACAAACCGCCTGTAGCTATAAACTAGCATTGAAACTCGGTTCATTCATTTACCTCCACTTTTCTCTTTCCAAAGTAGCCACATAACTTCCTTTTAAATTGTGTTGCCGTTGTCTCGTCATTCGTATATCTATCGGCCCTTCACCCTTATGCTTCGTTTTTAGATGTTATTAATTCGTAATTTAAATTATCTTGATTATTTAACTTGTTCCTTGTTTTTTGAACACGAGAAAAAATATATCAGATTCAATGGACAAAAAAATACTTTTATTAACTTTTACTTAAACTTCCAGTTCTTTTTTAAACGAATTGTTTTTATTATGAGCTTCATTTATACTTAACACTATTTCTCTACTTTATTTTCATACCAGTAATTATTATTTCCAGTTGTTTAGAATTGCTTTCTAAAACACATTAGTGGCTTTACCTCATGATTTCAGCTTCACAATTCTCACCTACAGGTACGTTCTCTTCATTGTTTTCACCTGCGAACATTTGCAACGAAATACCATCGGGTTCTTCGGTTTGATTCATTTCCTTTATCTATCTGTTGTCTGCGAAGAACGACCCCAAATCTGCTGGCATCGAATTGTTTTTTTTTTTTTTAAATCTTCTGACACTAGAAAACACGCTATATCTTATTGGAATCTACTATCCTGCAACTGATTTATCGGCTTTCTTACGAAATGTCATGTTGCTTGCTCTCGTTTACGTTCACCTTTATTTACATTCTGCTACAAAATACCTATCTTTCTCCTCATCCAAAACATTTATTTGCATTCCCAATGCCACAGCTAATACTCTTAAACAAAAAAAATGTAATATCGGTAGAACTTGTTTGTAAACTCTGAAAAAAATGTATTAGTGTTTTCTCGAGTACACTTGCAGTGGGTATGGTTCCTATAAGCATCTTGTATTACTGTTAAACTCTTTCATATTTTTGCAAACAACAAGACACTTGCTGATCACTTATTTCTAAAGATAATGACTGTAGTGTTATAACACTTGTTTGTTCATTTACTAAGGACACCTAAATGTTATACTTTTGTCGTCATCGTGAAACTCCACTTCAATATTATAACTATTCACTAAAATCTCAGCCAAAACAAATAAAAGGCACTCAGGGGTATATCAAATTTGTTTAAGAATGCACCTCAAGGCTTATCACGTTATCCGTAGTTAAATTAAATATTGTGATGAGCCGATTTTGCAAATCCAAAACGTGTGTTCCCTCGGGATAAGCGAAAAAAATAAAATCGGAAGTTACTTAGACGAAAATGTTCTTTTTTTACTTCTCTTGACTTGCAGATGCCATAATGCTTCTTTTAAATAAATCACGTAACACATTATTCGTTTTCTTCCTCTATAGAAAACTATAACGAAAAAGCAATAGAACTTAACAAGCAGTAGTATAAAAATTTAAAAAAAATACTGCCATGAAGTCATCAAATGTTTGTGGTTTAATCGAGAATGTGAGATCATTGTCCTTTGACGTGAGGCATGTTATCATAGTAAAAAAAAGTGGGTGAGTGTATTAAGGTAGAGGGGTCGGGGAAGGTTTGTTCAGGCGATTAGATGTTTGTGGTTTAGTCTAGGGCGTGAGATCATTGTCCTTTAGGTGACCTATGTTTTCATTGCAAGATAGTTGGGTGCGGAACTTAATTTTTAGGCGTAAGCAAATGCATTCGTCCAGAATTTTGACTTTATACCCATGAAAGTGAAAATACAGAGAGAGAAATCTTGATGCCGCCAGACCGTCTTAAAATCTGAACAATACAGTTTGAATTTTGACTTTCCATCCTCTCAAAGTGAAAACAGATCCTCCTAAAATTTGAACACTTGCGGAAGGTGTTCATTAAGAAGCGAGCAAATCAGGAGTAGAATCTGATATAAGCGTTACCTTAGGTGATAACTTAAGAACTGATAAAATATATCAGTGGAGGATAATACGGAGGCTGAATAAGAATATCCAGAATTAAAAAAAAAGATTAAAGAAATATTTATTTACCAATTTAATTACTTGCCTACTTACTCACATAGTTACCTACATACATAACTACCCACTTAACTACTTACTTAACTACTCACATACTTATCTATATACCTATTTACAAGTTCAGTGAGAAAATGAAAACTAAGGGGGGAGCGGGCGAAAATTGAATGTATATAGTATCAACTCCGATAAAGGCATTACAAATGTCAAAAGGGAACCTGCTCATTTCGAGTGACCGGTGAGACAAATACTCGTTTTTAACCAGGTTGAGCACACTCCTCGTCGCCATTACAATTAGTGAATTAGTAGTAGTAGTAGTATTGTTTGACAGGACGATCATCGTCGGCCTGTCGTCGCAGACGGTTACGCGTTATTGTTTTATTCGTAATCTATATTTTACATAATTGTTGCTGGTCTATGTAATGCTATATTGATATAGATTTAATGGTGGGGCTAGTCTACAGAACTGTATTTGGATTTTGTACATTTTCTTTCCTAAAAGGTAGGATAAGTAGTTGCTATATGTTCATATGGGTATCTTTATATAACCTAGTGTTAAGGCATGACCATTTTCGTTAATCTTGCGATACATTTCTCGTAAGTAATGCAGTGGTAGGTGATTATAACGTGGTTGTATGTCTTGTTGGGCAATGTGCATCTGTGTGTATTGTATCCAAGAGAGTTTTGTGAGCCGTAGTCCAGCGTTTTATATAGTTTAGTCGTAATGTTTCCAGGTGTGTTTTGATTTCCGGGAACGTAAGCCGATCATTTAGCCCCTATGCTGGACTTGGTAGTTTCATGTGGCATGCCAGCCTTAGAACGTGTCTTTCTGATATCCGTAACCTTTTATAGAAATCATCGCTGGCTGCCATCCAGGCGATATGACCATATGTGAGGCGTGGTCGCAAACACATTTTTTTTGTATAGAGGTAGGTGTATTTTTTAAGCTCCTGGTGGTGCCTGTTAACCTCCTTGGTATTATTAGTCAGTTATTTGCTGCTTTGTTGAGATTGCGGAAGTGATGTTTCCAATTTAGCTTAGTGCCGAAAATGACTCCGAGATTCTTCGATAATGTTGTCGCTCTTATAGTTGTGTGGTTGACATAGAAGTCAAGCTTGGTGCGCTTTCGACCGCTTCTTGTTTTTGTTTGCTGTATTACCAGTGCCTGGGTTTTGAGAGCGCTCATGGTGAGGCTCAACATAAGACACCATGTGTGGAGTTTATCTATAGCAGTTTGGAGCAAACGGCTGATGTATTGGATAGTGTTGGCACATTCAAGGAAAGCTGTATCGTCGAAAATGTCAGCATCATATACGAAATACAACAATGGTGAGAGAGTAGAACCTTGGGGCTCTCCGGTATATGGAAACATTGCATGTGATGGACTAGTGTTGATGGCAACATCTGCTAGTCGGCTTGAGAGGAATTGGTAGATTAACCGTATATAAATTGGTGTAAGAATCAATTTGTACAGCTTATATATCTGTCCAGCATGTCAGACACGGTCAAAAGTATTTCGCAGGTCGAAACCTAGCCGACAGGAAGGTTTATTTGTGTTATACTGGTTTGCTAGTAAGTTGTCATCCATTCTGTGATTGGGTCGGAAGACTGTCTGGTGGTAAGGCAATATGTCGTATTGCAGAGATAAATGAGTAGTTTGCGTACCAGTATGTATTCTAGTATATTACTAAAGGCAGTGGTGAATTGTATTCGTCTATATGATTGTTGTCTGTCTTATATTTGTTCGGTTTCGGAAACATGAGTACTTTTCATAGCTTCCATTCTACGGGGTTCCATCCAGTGTGCAGTATGAAATAATAGATAGTGGCTAGAAACTGTGGCAAAATGAATGGTGTCCCTTTGATGTGTTGGTATGTAATGCCATCGAAAATTAATAAGAGCTTTGGTTTTCCTATTGTTTGTTACTGCTGTGATGTCTTGTGTGGTGATTTCAGTTGTTATTGGCTAGTTGCGATCGATAGTATTCTCGACGTTTATTGTTTCGTCGGTTTTATGTGGATCAGTCTTGTGTTCGATATTTTGGGAGAATTTTGTTATTGAGCAATGAGACTAATCAGATGTGAATACTGTTTGTATAATGTCAGCAAAATAGTTTGC
>JAGDQP010072999.1:0-10439 GCA_022664845.1 Lepisma saccharinum | reverse complement strand
TGTGTGTGTGTGTGTGTGTGTGTGTGTGTGTGTGTGTATAATTATATAGTTTTACATACTGTTCAATCTCTGAAGTTATCTCTCAAGTTTTCTAACTGCTACAAGAAAGTACGGCATTCTCTTTCTATTTTGGTGTTGTGCCAACTTCTTGACAATGAACTTTCTCTTAGGTTTTCGTTTTTCATATAACTTTCCTGCATTAACAGTCAACTAATAACTTTTTGCCTCTATGCGTGCTGAATTGTGTAAATGTACCCAACTATTTCTTTTTTCTAAATATTCAACACAGCTGCTTAAGATTTATTTTCATAACCATTACCAAATTATTTTTCATTCGTATCGCCATGTTAAACTTTCTAAAATCCTACACTGTAAAAAGTGTATTTTCTTTACGATTTGAAAACATTATTTTTAAACTTCAAGTTAGTTGACCTTGTATGACTTTTCGTATACATTTTTCATCACCTTCGATCGCTTTATGAATATTGCCATTTTGATTGTCTATTGTCAGCAGTTATACTAATGCAATGTGTTTTTTTTATTTTTCCCTCAGTCTTTCTATAGACCTAATTAAAAAAATCAAGAAGGAGAACGTTCTAAAAAAACACAAATAATTTAATCCGAATCACAATTTATGTGCAGACAAACACATAAAACATATCACATATCAACGCATCAAATTTAGAACGTGTTTCGTTGGTTAATGTCATATAATAAAAGTGCATAAACTTTCATATTAAGTGACAGAATGTCGTGCCGTGCAAGTGACGATAAGCCATGAACACATAGGTAATGACCCTACATGACGTTCCATGACGTTAAACTATATATTAGATATGCATAAGTCACAGAGTAACCTTAGAATGGAACTCTTTAATGAAATTAAACAATCGATACATGCTTGAATGGACTTAATAAAAATAACATGTGTTTTTATAGATCCTCAAATAATTGGTAAATGTAATTTTGGTAGCCTCAAGAAAAAATTGTGGGACGCCACAAATGAATGAATTTTAGAACACTTTATTATGTACTAGATACTTCTTACAGAATTTCTCACGTAAGATTAACTGGATCATGAAAACGGTTATGGTAACTAGAAAATGCTACAGAATCGGCTGGAATAAAGATAGAATCTGCATTTCCTCTGATAGCCTGTAATTTTCACCAATTAAGCACCCAAGCACTGTTAACGTATTGGTAGGAATGAAACTACCGCTTGACACCTGGCAAGAAACGCACCTCAGAAAAAACACACGGATCGACTGAGGTCACGCGTCTAACGTCACAAACTCTGTATATGTCTAGCAAACAGGCTAAGGTACAGCCAGTGTGCTGTTGAACAGGATTGCATGAATGTGCACAATAGAAAACGCACAATTTCAAGTGCTTTTTCTTTATTAATTCAAACTGGAGTATTCTGCACAGCAAGCTGCAAAAAACAACATTAATAGTGCGTTTGGGACAGGAATGGCGAATGGACGTATACACCATACCACTTTCAGTCGATTGAAAGGTGAAACATTTGCACTCATTGGTGCCACATGAGTTGACAGCGGCCAACAAGAATCACTGTCTGGAGGTATGCAGTTCTATGAGTGTAAGGAATAGGCGGTAAAGTTTGTTGCATCGTATTGTCACTTCAGATGAAAAATGGATCTGCTATGACAATCGTAAACGGTCAGGACAATGGTTGGATTGTGATCACCGTCCAGGACAGTGTGATAAACCACCTCTTCACCAACCATAGTTGCTGGTATGGTGGTCTATGGTGGGAGTGATCCATCATGCCTTTCTCAGGCGAGGTGAAACAAGCACTGCAGATCGTTACAGTGCTGAAATCCATGCAAATGCACCACAAGCTTCTCTGCAAGCATCCAGCAATGGTCAACAGACATGGTGTCCTCACGTTGCGTGACAATAGCCGCCCACAGCTCGGGCAAGAAACTGTGCAGGCTATGAGTTTCAAAATTAAACCCTCTTTGACCCGCTGTATTCTCTCCGATCTCTCTCTCCCACTGGCTACTACATCTCCGGCATCTCGATCACTTCTTGGCAGAGAAGACCTTCCCTAATAATCAGGTGGTGCAACATGCAGTTGAGGATTTCTTCGTATTGCAGACTCCAGTCTTCTTTTGCCACGGAATCCAATCGTTGGCTGAGTGATGGCAGCAGTGTATGGATGCAGATGGCGACTACTTTGATTAAGAAAGTAATGTAGTTTTCATTTTTTGCGTTTGGACATGATGCACGAGGGACGGACATTTCATTCGCATCAACCCAATAGATATACATATATTGAAGAAGCATTTACTCTTAGCAACAGGAGTAAATAATTTATCTTCGGAATATCGTAATAAACTCCCCGCATATTTCAAACATTTTAGAATTAAACCAAGCGAATTTCAGGAAATATGCACAACTTTACTAAGAGAGTAATATAAATTAGTTTTACAACGTATTACCATATCGTTTGTGTGCTTCGTGGATCTCAGATGAACAATTTAAAAGCCATGGTTTTAACTCATAACTTTATTTCTAACACACTCCTTACGAGCAAGTGCTCAAAAATAATATTTGTTTACCACAAGCTCAATTTACCATTAAAACATGCTAATTGCTAAGTCAACTGATACCTTACCAACAGTCAAGAAACATCAATTGATTCAATAATATTTTAATAATATCAATTTAAAGTTTACCTAATATTAGTTTATATAAATAAAACATATTGGGACTAAAATTTCCGAAGGAATTCTTTCCATAAGATCGTCAACAACTTCATCATAAAAACAAGTGGTTTTTTTTTTCTTTTACTTCGGGTGGGGGATTAATTACAAGGGAAAATTTACAAATTATCCTTAATATCGTCGAAGGTTCGGAACCTGCGTCCTCGCAGATACTTATCTAATGAATCGAACAAATGGGAATATTGGGGATGAATTAGTGTTTCCTTATCAAGTCGGATAATGGTGTCACAGGTGGTCTTTAGCAACATGTGGATTCGCGTTGTGCTGTAGCAGAATGATTTCTCTGCGATTCACAAGCGCTAGTTTTACGATTTTGTTTGTCGTGCATATTCCAATTCCTGCGAGTACATAGTTTCATTGATTGTCTGGCCATGGCAGCAGTTCGAGGTACACGATACCCAAGAAGTCCACCAAATACAGAGTATAATCTTCTGTCGATGCAGTGGTTTTGGTTGCTTTGGGAGGTGGTTGACATGATGCCAACTGTCAACTAGCGCCATGGAAAATCGTAAAGAACCCACTTCGTATCGCAGGTCAGCACTCTGTCCAGAAATGAATTCTTCCTTTGACGACATAACACAGTAAAGAAACACAGGCCTGTCACCTTCTGAGCCTCAGTCAACTCATGTATGGTTAAACGTCACACTTTACAAGCGTCTAAAACTGGTGGACGTGTCAAACCATATCTTTTAAAAATTAACCATACCTTTTCATTGTGATTCTGAAACGATAAGTAGATTAAGGAACAAATTCCTATAAAATAGCAAAACGAGCAATTGGAAGCGTAATTAATACGAACCATCAAAGTAAAAGTAATTCATAATGTTTATTAACAATGCATCAGACCATCAGCAAAATAAGACCATCAGCAAAATGAGTTTACTGTACTTACTTATTTCGGTTGATATTGAAATTCTATGAAAGGTGTTCACATCTAAACCTTCTTACCTTTTCTTCATATTTCCATTCTCTCTGTGTTCCCGACAGATCTAGATATTTTAGAAATCAATCTAGCAGCTCAAATTTACTTTCCTGAAGGGTAGTAACATTACTAAAAATTTGCAAATTCCGGAAATGTCTGATATTGAAACCATTAGAATGATGTAAAGTTAGTTATTTTTTAATAAAACATCTCAAAGCAGGATAAATCAGCGTTCGGCTCCACTATTAAACCGGACACAGGATTTGACCATCAAAAGTAGGAGACATAGTCATCCTAATAACACCAAACTGCTTTTATTGGTGTGTTGCACGTAAGATTTTAGTTAAATGGTTAAGAAGTGTGTTGTCAATAATGATAGGATGTTGTTTATGTAACAGACTAAAATGTAGCACCAGATGATAATGGGTAAGCTATCAAAATACCAAATCAAAACAATGAACTAAAATGATCAACAAAAATATCTCGATATCAAATTAAACATCAAGATATCAAACTAAAGGTGAGTCCAGATGAGGCCAAAATTCTGTGCTTGCACGTGTTGGTGATGACCGTCTCACAAAGGCGAAATCATCGGTCGCTTCTTTCCTACTCCGAACTCTGAAAACAGAAAAGAAAACAAAGAGAATGTCTTTGAGTAATTGCTTACTGCAGAAATTACTGTATTTGATGGCACAATACACTACGATAGGCTTAAACAGACACAAAAGAAGAAACATCTAGATCTAAAATGATTTGCATGTGCCCTCTTAATCGATTTCTAATATTACTGCTAATATTATTCATAGGTTGCCAGTCTACTATGAGTTCATAGTAGTTCATAGTTTGTATTAATGACCTCTATCCAAAAGCCATTGAAAATTTCATGAATATATGAAGCCAGGCATCGGAAAAGCACTTCATCTCTTTTGTCCATTTCCATTATAAACCAATATGGAACAAAGTTTCGGTTTTTAATAATTTTTAAGACTTGATATCGCTGTGCAACCCGTTTTCATTTATGTCTTAAAAATATATAGTTCACAATATATATTCCAGTATTGTTTCAAAAAAGTACAAACTTGTTTTGCCAACATCTATAATGACACTTTTGATAAACCTATGTTTAACAACATTAGGCGATGTTGACGTTTACCAACACAGAATTTCGAAATTTTCCCCACAAAGTCAATGAAAATGAAATTAGTTCTTAGCATCTGGCAACGCTGTGAACAGTGATAACAGAAACATTCCAAAATAACTGTGAGAGCATATATATAATTTCGAGTCTTTTCGATACTTCTATATGTTTAAATATACTGTAGTGCATTGTGCCAACAAATATACTCATTTCTGTAGCAAGTATTGCCGCGTATGTATTCTCTTTTGTCTCGTTTTCTGTTTCAAAGTTCGGAGTAGCAAAGAAACGACCGATAATTTCGCCGTTCTAAAACAGTTTTCACCAACATGTATGTACACGCATACAAATTTAGCCTAATCTAAGCTCACCATAAGATATCGAAATATAAAAGCAAAATATCAAAATATCGAGCTAAAACATCGAATCTAAATATAACAGTGTTGAGGTATGAATAACATGTATCAATATCCAAGTTGCAATAATTTAAATATGGATATCTATTCAACGTACCGCAATTTGGAACACCCCAAACTGAAAGTAATATCAGAGAAGAATTTCCACACAGAAATGTTTTTAAACTCATACAAAGAGATGTGAACTGTTTTGAAGGCATGTGAGGCAATTGCTTTGAAAATATTTAACCTTAATATCGTGAAAATATTATTTTCTTCTTTTTTAATATTCAGTCTCGTTATTATACTTAATTGACATATTATGTATTGCAAATAGAAAATGCCAAAGTATGTAAATAGTCCGTTTGAAACTTGCAAACACAAACTGGTAATAAAATTGTGAGTTAATTCAATACAGGTACCAGTTATATATATATATATATATATATCCAACTAAATTTTAAACAAAAAATAACGTATGATGGTGACTGTTATTTAATAGGTGAACACGTCTAAATACACTTTATATCCACTACCCACTTGCAGTTCTCTCCTGCAGACAAGTATGAAAATATTTGTTTGTGCAGAATAAAGAGATTTCATATAATGACCTGGCAACGCTCTTGGTGTTAATTTTAACGTCCAAGCAGAAAGTTCAACAACGGTTGGATAAAAATGAATGTAATTATTACACCGAAGATAAAAGGAACAAACAGTTTAGTGGTTTCAACGAATGAGCTGCACCACTTTGTCAACACATGGAAAAACAAGCGTTACACACGTTTAAAGTACCACATAATGTCAACTGCAGTTGTATACAAAACGCAACTTTCCAGAGTTTTTATTTTTCCCTCTTTCGAATAACGAGTTCAGGCGTTTCACGTTGAGAAAGAGGTCAGGAAAAAAATGAAACCTGAAAAACGTTGATACTGGTTTGTTTTCTGTAAACGATGGTTTGGAGACTTCCATTTAATTTATTAGATTGGTGCAGTCATTCTGTCGGTGTTCTTATAATTCCATACAAATACTAACCACGAGTGAAGGGAGTCATTAATTCGAGAACACTAATCAGTAATACATTCCACCATTCTGCATGATTGTCTCCCATCTTTCAGGGAGCTCTGCGATCCCTTGTGATCAAAACCCACGTGTTTCTGGGCGAAGAAATCATCAAGTCAGCAGATCAATGCCGCGTCGTCGGGGATAACTTCCGTCAGATAATTTGACAGCGCACGGGACAGATGATTGATAGTCCGAAGGTGCAAGGTCTGGGGTATGTCGGATGTGGGAAGGCCACTATTCTGAGTTGACTGTTTTCGTCATGCTTGCAGTAGCATTATCCATCTGAAGAATCACGAGATGGCCTCTTGCTGATCGTTTCTGGGCAATAGCTACTGAAGCCAACGCAGTTGTTCACAATACAGACAGTATTTAATGTCACATTGCTGTGGGACCAGTTCGAAATGAATGATTCCTTTCTGTTTTCACTAAATGGACAACAATGTCTTGCGTGAAAGCAGTTCACTTTTTGCACGTAGTGTCCCCTATCTGTTTGGGCTCAGTCATTGTTTCCTTTGTGTTGCGTTGGTTTACAGGCACCATTTTTCGTTATCCGAGACATTTCTGGACAAAACGGATTGATATTGTTGGCTAGCAAATCTATGACGAGCGAGAAAGGAGATACAGATTCATTGGCCTTTGTTGTTGTCGCTGAGCAAGTGGGGAGCCTACGCACTAAGTTTCTGAACATTTACCCTGGAGTGCAAGTGTCTGCGTCCGCTTATATGATCATAGTGCAGCTGTGTTTTTGCACAAACTAAGCCATATTTTTTAATGCTCAAGACTGTGGGCTGCTCATTATGTCCTTTAAAGACGTATTTCGAATGGTTAGTTTTAAGGATATCTTGTAAACAATTCGCTTACATATGTTACAATGAGTCAGGATGATTCCCGGGTTACTCTTTTTTGCGGACATCGAATGCCTTCAATATATAAATGACAAAGAGACGGATTTGTTGTGTTCCAGTTGCTTAAAGAAATAAATGAGACGACCCAATCTTTTTCCTCACTGGCATCAACATATTCAGGTCTTTCATATGTTAACTAAACTTGCTTGTGATATGACCCTAAAACCAACTGAGAAAACACTGTAAAACTACTTGCAGTAACGGTGGGTGCTATTACCATAAAAGTAGCTTGTATACTTTTTAAGGTGATAAACTATTGTATGCTTTTAAATAAGTTTTTGTAAATTAGAATTAGAAGTTCTTTTGTATTATAATACTTTGTATTATTTTTAGACAGACATGATTTCAAAATAATACAATTACATGACTGTTGAATTGATGTTCAAAGAGATATAAAGTACTTTTCAATCATTTTAGAATATGATATTTCTGAAACAAATCTGTTTTACTTTTATGGAACTATAATATGAATACCCCTTTTACATTTTTAAATATTTGTATCTGTCAAATGAGTCAATATTTGATCACGTTTTGCTTAAATTCAGATCATTATTATTGAATATTTTTTATGCATTTTCTTCCACTCAAGTTAGAATTTAAGAATAACAAATGTTGGTACCCTTAGCAAAGAAGGAATAAACTACTGCTTGAACTAACTATGCTAGATGTACATACCACTTCCCTCTCTTAATTAAAGAAATCTGATGGGAAAATGGGTAAGGCGAACTTTATCAGGACACGAGGGGAAGAAAGTATGTACGAAAATGTAGTCGCTTAAGACTACGTGGGAAAGAAGCGTAAAAAAACTAATTTTCATAAAGAAATAATGAATAGTCCAAACTTATTGTTAACGTTACTGAAATATGTTGACCACAAATGAGATAAACAAATCTGAAAAATGTAAAATTAATTTGTATACTACAAAGGTAATTTACATAAAAATTATATCATTAAAATTCCAGCAAAACGTTTTACTACTGTTTTAAAGCAAAGACACACTCGAGTAGAATCACATGTAAAAGAAATTAAGTCGTGGCAAGTGTCGCAGATAAAGGAGTTTGAAATTTTAAGGTTCTATTTACTATCATAGATAATCCACAGAGTGAAGGTTTTGGTTTAAAAACATTATTTAGCACATATTTAAAAACATATTTATTAGTTAGTATGTTCTAATATTTGCCTTCCTTGCACTCAATCGCTAAATATATACATAAATATTAAATCAGATGAGATAAGTCCCGTTCGGTAGTTTGCTTGAGCTCTTCAGTCACTTTTCTTGCAAGATATCAGCTTTAAAATAAATGCTCGTGTCTTCCGCATTTCTATTGTTTTTGTGTGGCGGGAGAAGGGGAATCTATTTCTACGGTGGAAGTTCTATTATGTCACTAACAATATTCACGATGGAATAAACATTATTATTTTCGTGTCTATTTTGCTATTATGCTTGTTAATTAAATGTTATTTTCTTTACAGGTAAGTTAGAACACTTCGACAACAAGATATATCGTCTCTCACTCCTCTACTCTATGCATTTTGTACGTATATTTTGAATTCATTCAATATCAAAATCAATTTTAATATTTCAAAAACATTTAATGCTTTATATCGTCAATTCTTCATTTAAAGCAGTTAATTATTTGATAATATGAACTTATTTTTGCCTATTTTGATCTAATGTAGAAACCGAAAGAGTTTACAATGATATTTAAGGTTTGAAACTTTTGTTCATAAACTATATTACCAACTATTTTCTTTCTCAATATTAAAAAAAATCCAGTTAATCCCCTCAACATTATCTATTCTTTAAGGTGTCTCATAGCTGTAATATATTATGATGGAACAAGTTATCTATTCGCTGACACAGCTTCTACTTCTTTAAAATAATGTTCCTTGTTTAGAACAGCGTAGGAGATCACGTTAATCAATTTTAAGTCAGAGAAATAATTCAAGAAATCAATGGAAAGGTTGTTACTATTGAGTCAGTTAAATAACCAAATTCCACGCACAGGTTGTTATTTCTATATTCAGTTAAACAGAGTAATTGCACATTAGTAATACATAGATTTAGTGTAAAGTTATATTAAATTCAGTTGAACACTTGCACTCTATGTTTATTAACGTTGCATTTTAGATGGCAGTATGTGCGCGTGGGTGTTTCTGTGTGCCTGTGGGTTCTTTTTTTTTCATACATATCTTTAAATGTACGATATATATATTATTTAATTTTAAACTTTGTATTTTAGATTGATACGACATTTTAAAGCAGAATTCTAGTATCTTTCTTATTGTCATCAAGTAGCAGAGAAAGCTTATTTTCAGCTATATAAGACAATAAAATAAGCATTATACAGAATGTTGCCAAAGCGATGGTCAAGCACAGAAATTCCCTCTAATCTGCATTCATCAATCATAATCTTGGCTCAAATATATGGATTAGGTACTACTATGATTGTGATTTGCTAAGCCTAGACGTCTTATATCATTAACTATTTATCGAGATATGACGTCATTTCTGGCGATGCAGTTTAATATTTGGGTGCCTACTTATAGCTCTAATCTAAAAATATATTGTTTTTCTCTTGAAAGAAAATTTTTGTTATTTATTGTGAAGATTTAAACTAACAACCATCATATTTGCAACACCCTGTATACTGTATATACAAAATAATCTAGGAAAAAGACTAGATGCTTCGCTGTTTGCTGAAATAATATTTTGAATAAAGTCTCTATGGCGTACTCTACATTAAAGTACAAGATTAAACTGAAGAAAGACACTCAGAGAAACAGCTCACGTCGATTCTCTTCTCCGGTATATCCTTGTGTAACCCATGTGCTTTTATTACGTATCTGTTACTTCTTATATGGATTCCATCTTCAAGTAAATGGAAACCGTAAACTATGTCTGTAGGCAATGCAAAAACAAATTGATGATGCGCTCACGGAGCCTCAAGGCAGATAGACGAGAGAAAAAGAAAAGCTCCGAAGGCCGACGCAGCAGGCAAGAGGTTTTGCTCTGTACACAATGCAGAGTTCCGCAATGCTGCCCGCCTGGAATTGAGCCAACGACTGATGGAGTTCGATACCCGCTTGTGGTATTAATATCAGGAGAAAGGTTGACGAAAGAAGAAAATGAGGAAGACAAAAGAGAAAATTTAAATTTGGTTTTGTTTTCTTTCAAGATTTAATTAAACAGGTTCGAAGAAAATAGGTCCGTTGGTTCTTCAAAAGAGGGAAAATAGGGAAATGAAGGTAATGATTCGAAAAAAAAAA
>JAGDQP010072998.1:0-10439 GCA_022664845.1 Lepisma saccharinum | reverse complement strand
ACAAAGTTTCTTCAGCTCTACAATTGTACAATTATTTAATCTGTTTTGTTCATCTTCATGTTATTAGTTCTGCTTTTCTTAATCGGGAATAACCTCTTATCCCCTTCTCTTTGCATAACTTCTTCAATTCAACTACTCAATTTTTACTTAAACTTTCCATTAGTACTTATCGTTTTTTTTATTTCCCCGGAGATTTTATAATCATTTTCATAATTTCATTTTCAACAATACTATTAACCAAACTCATATTTTTCCCCTAAGACAACTGTTAACACTTGTATACCCTGCCATTCTGAGATAATAGTATTTGTTTCCCTATCTCCTCCTGTTATTTGATATGTAGAGCAACGGAGCACTTTTGCTCCATCGCTTTTTTCTGTTGTGTTATTAATTTTTTCATCATAATAGTGTATTAGTTCTTTTGATCCTTTATTTCTTATCCAATCTTTAAACCTTCTTCCTCCACTCCGACACAACTTAGTAGCGTTAAAAAATCCTGTTCTCTTATGTATAATTAACTTAAAATCTCCAAATAGACCATACCAATAATCATCTTTAATCTGTTCGTAGCAAATATCATTTAAACCATTAGAACCTTCATTCGCCGTAGTCATATTTATTATTATATTTAAAAATTATATGTAATCATTTTAGTTGCATTCTTAAAGTTGATTATGAACAATTCTTATTTCGTAATTTGGTAAGCTCCTACAATTCCGTTTATTGACTTTTTAGAGTAGTAATCAAACATTTCTTTTAATTCTTTATTTTTTACCATTTACTGTAGTTACTTTTATGGCTAATATTCCATAAAAGCTATTGTTAAAGAGTCCCTGAAACGCAGTTCTCTTACACTAATATATCTCTACACTACAACACTACTTTTGTCTATCCAACTATTATGTGAATCATCAAATCCTAACCATTTAACAAACAATTTATTGCCATTCTTTCTTAATACTTTTTCGACCAAATACTCATCCTTATGTCTAGTTTTTAATAATTCTGGTTGATAAAATCTTCCTTTAACTTCTTCGTTGTTAAAATCTTTAATTCTGTATGTTGGTGGATTAGAAGGAATAACCTCGTTAATAACAAATACTTCTGTTGACCAGTTAGGTGTATATCCTTTCTCAAACAACCCTTTAGATTTACTTATACGAACATAATCCCCCAATTTAAATTTTGGTTTGACTTGCTTATATTCTTTCTTATATGCCTTTTCCAGTATGATTCGTTCGTTCTTTTTATTTACTTCTATAGGCTTCACACCAATTGTTCTATGCACTTTATGATTGTACTCCTTAACTAATTCTTGTAATATATTCAGCCTTTTATAATTTCCTTGAGTTCTAAATTTTTTCCACATTTTTTATTTAAGTGTTCTGTTGAAACGTTCTACTACAAAAGCTTTTTTACCGCTATAAGTTGAATAATGATTAATATTGTAGTTCTTCATCAACTCTTTAAAGTTTTTGTTATAAAATTCTTTTCCTTGATCAGTTTGTAAGTTATTAGGTTTTCTGATTTTTAATGCTGATTCGAAGGCTTTTGTAACATTGACTCCACTTTTATCTTTAACAGGAACAGCGAATGCATATTTCGAAAACTCATCAATAATCGTTAATAGATACTTATACCCTTTATTTAATTTTGAGATTCCTTTTAACGAGCCACTATCCATTTCTACAAGATCAGCTTGCCATAAATCATCTATACCTTTCGTTACAACATTTAACCTTTCGAAGGTTTTTCGTGCTGGTTTATGTATTTTTTCTATAATTTATTCTCTCATACCTGCTCCTTCTTCTAGTCAATCTTTCTTAACAAACTGAGTCTTCATAATACCGCATATAGTACACGTTCCTTTCTTTATTTTTCTTCCATTCTTTGCTTGTTCTATTCTAACGGTATCTTTCTTCGTATCAGTAATCTTCTTACACTTAACACAGTACATTCTCGATATTTATTATATAGGAAATTATCCATAGCTTTAACCTAATATATCATCTCTAACACTTGCATCCTCATTTTCCTCTCTTGGTTCATATAACTGTCTTTCTACGTACATAACAACAAACAATAATTGACCTTCTTCCATAGCAGCATTTACAGCTGGTTTAAACGTAATTATATCATCCTTGTTAAAGCTAAAAGGGAATGTTTCAATCAAAGTGTCATTTAGAGATATGTTTAGAAAGTATTTATCTGGGTTTAATTCTATGTGCATTATTTTACCACTATAGAGAAACTTATAACCATTAGAACGATTAAATATTTTGAAAACTGATTCTCTAACATTTTTACTTCTCAATCTGCATACCATGCTTATCGTTTCTTTTTGCATAATTTACATGTTAGCTTCTTTCTTTAACGTTTGGAAATCTTCTTGCTTAACAAGCGTATCCATAGCTTTTTCAAGTTGACCTAGTGTTACGGCATCTTGCTGATGAACACCTTCAGCTACATTAACAATTCTTTTGTTTGTAAAATTAACCCATGATCTATAATTTGACGTAAAAACTTTATTTATTTCGAATTTAAAAGCCCCTCGGCTCATAAACGTTTGATGTGCGTAATAGTTTTCTCTTTTATATCTAACGAGTTCTTCTTTCATAACAACACCATCTAAATTCTTTAATAGCTGTAGTTGTTCCTCGTTAATATTAACGTTTGAAACGTCTTTAACATTACCAAATATATCCATATATATTACATAGCAGAAGACAATTTCCAAATCAACTTTTATGGCTAACTTCCATAAAAGCTAATAAATCTATAAGTTTCTGTGCACTTCCAATGAGTAAATAGCATCACCAAAAGAACATACTTCACTTAGTAATCTTAAAACCTCAACACATAGATGTCCGCAAATAATAGAATTAAAATCTTGTATACGATTATCATTGTAAAACAGATTTTGAGTTCCAAGATAACGTACTAATGGTTTTGGTGGAACACCTCCGTAAGAATCAAACACATGCTTAACATTTTTATCTTTCCAATAACATATCCAATGTGTGCCGATGTTTTCGCTTTTACCTAAATTTACAACACCGCACTCTCTATCTTTAGGTTTGTTAGGTAATTCATCACTCATAAATACTCCTCTAAAATGGTTTATCTTTAATTCTTTCACCAACCTCTCTATGTCGAAGTTGGTTAGCGCTTTTAGTTTTTTGACTTTCTTTCGCTTACTTTACCACCTTGCTTTTCTTCTATTGCTAAGTTATGTCTCTTTTGTTCTCCTATTTCTTCTTTATTCTTTTTGCATAAACTATAGTTTTGGCAATAGCTGCTGCTCTTCCTGCTAAAGATCCAACAGCTCCTAATGCTGCAAGAATGGCTGGTATCGTAAAAATAAAACCACCAATATGTTCGTTTGGAGAGCTTTTAATCTTTCTCATTTGTGTAGTAGTTAAAGTTAGATTTATTGCTTTACCTTCTTTAATTTTCTTATCTTTCTCGTTAAGTTGTTTCTTTGTTAATACATGATCAATTTTCAAATTAATAAGCTCATTGTGAGGAATAGGAAACGTACATGCTTTAATTGAACACATCCTATTTATTTAAGAAAAAAAATTGTTTGTAAAATTACGGTTGTAGTTGCTCCACCAAAATCAATTAAACTATCATTCTCGTCTGTTATTCTTATCTCCAATTCGTCAATCTTATCTCTTGTTAACTTAAAAAATAATGGATCAGCTGGCTCATATATAATACTGTGTTTGAACTCTGTATCTGTTTTAAATGTTGCTATAAGTTCCGTTTCTCTATGAGCGTATTCACCACTTTTAACATACATACCATCAGCAACGTTACAGTGAATATTTATAGAACCAAAAGGATAAAACTTTGGTAAACTACTTCCAATATGTATCTTATCCTTTTCTAATGTGTCTATATGTTTAAACCCAAGATTTGCATCCATATTATACATGATTAAATCTTTATCTGTTTGAATTTCCACTCTGTTTGATATTCGATTTTCTGACAAAGTAATATTGATACCTTTTGATTTGAAGTACTCACCAAGACTTTTTAAACTGTACTGTCGTTTTGGTATATGTACGAGATCATCACCATACTTAAAAGAATAGTTATTAATGTTTGAAGTTAGATATGTTGTATAAAACCCTACTAAACCTATACTTAAGTGCTTGTTAAAATTATCTAATTTATGATGTAGTTTTAATTTCAGTAACGAGGTACTACCACTGAATTCAAACACTTTAGACATTTATTATATAACAAATGAATGATTTTGATTTGCCTAAAGATATTCCGAGAGAAAAAGTAATAACGCTAATAGAAGACACACTCCTAAAATTAGAATACAGTTTAAAGAAGAAAAAGAAGGATTTGCGTTTTGTTAAATATGCATATTACAGCTTGATCACTTTATCAATATTATTATCTGCAACAACTGGTTTTATCAATGTGTTTATTCCTGTTACTGTTTACTCAATTATCACATCTTTAGCCACAGGAAGTGTAGTTATTACAGGCCTATCTTCTAAGCTTAATATTAGCAAAAAGAAAGACGAATATAAGGCTATTGTGAACTGTATTAACATATTTAAAGAACAGTTAGAGATGATAATAACATTAAATAGAGATATGGATGAAGAATATATTAAAGAGACTGTGCATAAAATTAGAGAGCAGCTTAAAACTATAAAGATTTAAGACCTTAAAACATTTTCTCTATAATAAATCAGTAAGGTTAAGAATACTGTAAATTGGGATGTAAAAGAAATGGTTAAAGAAAAATCAACAAAGAAAAGGAATGGAGAATTGTTACCTGATGATATACGATGTCTTATTATTGGCCCTTCTGGTTGTGGTAAGACTTTTCTGTTATTTAATTTTCTACTACAACCTGGCTGGCTAAACAACAAATATTTCTATATATATTCCAAAAGTATGAATCAACCTAAATACCAACAACTACAAAAACGATTTGAAGAAGCAGAACTAAAATTTAAAGATCAAATAGCAACGTTTTTAAACAGTAAAGACACTATTGTACCTTTTGATGAATGTCAAGATTACTCTATTGTTGTGTTTGATGATTATATTTTGGAAAATCAAGATAGTGTGAGAAATTATTTTACAAGAGGGAGACATAAGCATTTAGATTGTTTCTATCTTGCCCAAACATATTCAAAAGTACCGAAACAACTTATACGAGATAATGTCATTTTTTATGTATATTTCGTCAAGATGATATGAATCTTAAGCATGCGTATAACGAGGTTGTTGGAGGAGATATGACTTATGAAAAATTCAAAGAGATATGCTCCATGTGTTGGCAATATGATTATGGTTTTATAGTGATTGATACGACGAGGATGATGAAGAATGGTAAATATAGAAACAAGATTAAGAACTTTATAGATGTTGAACGTTAAACGTGAAGTTTTTGTACGTTTTTACGTCGAACGTGATGTTTTTGTACGTTTACGTTTACGTTTTTTTTCTTTAGAATAAATGGATGAGAAGGAGATTGAGAAAAATATTAAGTTAAAAAAGTTTCTTATTGAGGGATTTAAAAACTGGAAGAAAGAAAGGGTAGGTGTATATGATAAGTATAAGAAGCAAGAGCAACCTGTAATTGATGCTATTCAGGCTCTAGGAAGTGAGATTAAAGAAGTAACGGAACAAAACAAAAATCTAATAACAGAACTTGTTCCTGTGGCTTGTAATAGTGCACGAGTAGATTCTAACTTATTTAATACACCACCTTGTTATGATAGTTCTATAGAAGAAGGTGATTCGCCTGTAACTAAAGAGATAAAACACTTGAAGAAACAAATTGAAGGAATAGAACCCTTACCTACAACTCATTTTGGTAAGATTGCAACGAAATATTACGCGAATAAGAATGATAGTGTGTTTGGAATAAGAAGTGTTGAAGAACAAGATGGCAGAATTGCAAACACAATTGGAAATCTAGAAGTTAAAGTTCAAGGTGATGATTTGATTATTGATGGAAAATTGTATAAAGGAACTGAAGGTTTATGGGAATTATTAACAAGAAAAAATCCGCACAATTACACACAAAATGATGAAGATGTTTATTACGACATATTGATAGCTTCTGATGCAGTTTTTCAAAACAACGATCCTAAAACAAAGAAACCAAAATTTTCGAGAAGTGAGAACAAAATAATAATTAAGTTTTTATGGGAAGAACACTACTACCCAAGATTTGAAAAAGCAAAGAAATCACCTAAGTCAGGTATAGGAATTAAGCAATATACAGAACTACCAAAAGAATATGTTTGGATTGATGATGTTAGAAAGTTAGTAGATAGGTTAATTGTTATTGATGGAGAAGAAAAATCAGGTAATAGTATTTTTTACAACGAGAAAGTAGGTATTACGGACATGATCAATTCTAAACTCTCTCAATTTATTCCGAATGATTATAAAGGTATGGGTTATTTAATAAAGATTTTTAATACTTTACCGCCAAGATTTTGGAATAATGAGAAGTATGGTAAAGGTCTAATGAATAAAATCTTAAACATAAAAGGAATACTTGAGTTACATATTCCTGGATATCAATTTTCCGGACCTTTTACGAAGCTTGATGAAAGATTAGAAAGAGGTGATAAAGGTGTTAATCCATTAGACAAAGCTTGCAGAGAACATGATATATACTACAGAGATAATAAAGATACAGAATCAAGACATGTTGCAGATAGAGAATTAAAAAATCAAGCATGGAAAAGAGTATTTAGTAAAGATGCATCAATTGGGGAAAGATTGGCTGCTTTTGGAATCGGAAGAGCTATGAATGCAAAAGTAAAGTTAGGTTGGGGTTTGTAGTTTTATATAATTTTTGTTGTGTACGTTTTATGGGTAAAATCCATAAAAACTGCTTATTAACTTTTTCTTTTTAATAAATACAATGGAAAGTATAGAGAGTTATGAGTTAAAGAGTTTTACACCAAACAGAAGAACATTTAATAATTTGAATGAACCAAACAAAGATATTGAATTTGATTTTGACGTAGGAGATGGATTTATTCATCCCCACAGAGCAGATTGTTATGTGAAATTTGAAGTTGTAGGAGCTAGTGCTGGAGGAACCTTTAGTGCTGCTGATACAATAAAACTAGAAGATAACTTCTTCCCCTTCTTCTTCTCTCAAATAGAAATTAGGAAGCATGGAGTTGTCATAGATAAAGTGGAGCTCCCAAGAATAACTTCGACAGTAATAGGAACTTTAAAGATATCTAAACCGGAAGCATTATACTTAAAACAAGGTGGTTTCGAAACAGATAACAACTTAGGAGGAAAAAAGAACTTTAGTGTTTTATTTCCCTTAAGATTAATACCAGGCTTCTTAAGTGATTATAGAGAAATAATGTGGAATGGAGGTTTAAGAATAACATTTACAAATGCAAGTAACGTTAATGATGTTCTATATAAGTGGAAAGGACCACAGACAGGTGCAACAGCGCCTCATGATGGAAAAATAACAATAAAGAGTATGGAGATCAGAATGCCAATAATTATATATGAGTCCAATTATGAGAGTAAGCTGAAATTGAATATTTTGAAAGAACTTAAAATCATGTTTTCATTTCACATGTATCAGTGTGTGCAGAAGAATGTGGAAGGATCTTTCTTTGAGTTCGATGTAACCACCCAATTTAATTCGAGACAATTTGACACGGCTGATTTTGTAATTGTGGCTTTTCAAACTGGTAGAAGTAAGGATCAAACCAAAGAAGCTAGTAAATTTGATCATTGTAAGGTAAAAAACATATATGTCAAAAATGGGCGAAATGAACTGTTCCCCAAAGAAAATAGAAATTTAGATATTGCAGAAAACGATTATTTTAAGATGTATGAGGATTACACTGCATTTAAGAGAATAACATGTGGGAATACAGAGATGTACTATAGTCCGGATGAATTTATTACCAATAGACCAATGTATGTGATTAACTGCAGTAGAAGAAAGAGTGTGTCTGTAAACGAACGAACGAATATAAAGATTGTTGTAGATTTTGCTGAAGCTGTACCTGCTAATACGACTTGTTATGCTGTTTTAATTGGACAAAAGAACTTTATATATGATCCGAAGAATGAGAAAGTAGTAAAAGAGTTTTAAGTAATGTTGTAGTGTAAATGTATATTGGCTTTTATGAGTAATTCTCATAAAAGCTTCTTCTTACAAAAACTGATTTAAAAAAGTTTTTTTTATGTAATAAATATGACAAAACATATTGATTTCTTAAATAAACTTAGAAGTATTGAACAAAAACAAATTATCAGTTTAAAAGAGCTAGATTTAGATACAGAATATAAGATTGTAAAGATGGAAAGAATAAAAACTAAGTTTGGTAAGAGTATATTAGTTGAATTGGAAGACTGTCAGGTATTTCTTCCACCTAGATTTACAAAACACATGACAGATAAAATGTTCGATGAGATAGTTAAGGATGGTTTAAGTATTAAGCATACTGGCTTGAAAGATGACTATCCAACATTAGAATTTTGTAAGGAAAATGAATAAACTTTAAAATTTTCTATGTAATAAATAAGAAATGGCAACACAATTAAACAAGAAAAACGATGTTAAAGTATTAAGAGCTGTTCGTTTGCAGGATTTGAAAAAGGGTAAATCATATGAAATTACAATGTGGAAATTAGTTAAAACACAAAGTACTGGAGAAAGAGTTTTAGTACACTTAGAAGGGGAGTATAAAACTTTATTGCTTCAAGGATATAACGAAGATACTGAATCAGTTTTAAAAGAGATGAAAACTAAGAAACTATTTATGAGGTATGATGGAATGAAAGAGCTTTCTAATGGTTACAAAATGCATCAGTTGTTTTTTAAGAATGAGTCTAAAAAGTAAATATGATAAAGTTAATTTTTTTATGGTTTTAAGCTATAAAGATGAAAATGATTTAAAACAAGATATTTATAAGAATAAATTGAGTTGTTAGTATGGAACCTCAAAAGAAGTTTATTCTTACTCCTTCATTCAATGTGATTGTAAAAGACGTACAAGACAATACACAAATAGTCTTTGAAATTAATGGTTGTTTATTTAGTTTGAATTATGATCAGTGGACGGAGTTTAAAAAGCATTATTTCCAATTGAGAACGAAGTTAGCAGACGTTTTCACTATCAATTTAGTACTCTGTAATTAATACGTAAATTTTAGATATTTTTTATGTTTATAAAATTTTTGTAATTTTATCCTACGTTATATGCAGCCACTAATTACACCATTGAATTGTGCTCGTCGAGTAGGTTAAAAAATATATACATTTATATGTCTAGGCGTATTAGTTTTGGAATTATTACAAATTCAAAATTTCGGGAATTTTTGTGGGATTATTTTTGAGAAAATTGAAAAAGTTTATTCCTTAAAAAAGTCTTAGAATTTTATGTAGAATACGATAGTATTTTTTGTTTTGCAAATATCTCAATTTTACAGTTTGCAGTGTTGCCGCCTATGAACTTTGTTACTAAAGTTAGTGATTTTTTAATTATAGGGGTTGGCAACACTTGGAGACTAGGTAGTAGCTATATGTAAAAAACGAAATATCAACCCTCTAACTTTAATGATAACCGAGATATGGCTATTCAAGGGTATTTTTGTATTTAAATTCATGCGCTCAATACGCTAACATCACGCGATGGTGGCTCTAGTCTGGCCGCACGTTTTGGAACTAATGCTTCTTCATCATGCGTGGCCAAAGAGAAATAATCTGACGTATAACTTAAACCACGCCCTAAAATTATAAATTCACTTCAATGAAAAAGTAAAATGACAAAAAATGCAGAAATATTATTTATACAGGGAAAACATAATTTTTTCCCAGAGTAACAAATACAAAAATTGATATTTAATTAATACTTCCAACTCTCACAGATTCATTACTTAGTGTATTTGTTACTATAGATACACGACCAGCTTTTACTTCTTATGTGGTAGTAAGGGTCGGCTGCCACTAGAGTTTGGCCAGCTCTAACGTAAGACCTAGAAGAAAGAAAATGGAACGCTCTTCGACATTAGCTCGTAATGTAACAGAGAAGAAGATGCGGAAGAAAGCTAGCGCTAGCAGAAAAAGCCAAAACAAAGAAAAAGAAAAGCCTGAGAGGCAGCCAGAATGCAAAACCAACAAACAAATCGAAGGGATAAGTCCTCTCAGGTTCCTGTGCACAGGTTTTGCTGTTTTAAAGTCTGATTTTTTTGGTACAAATGTGTTTCCCTTTTTGACCATAACTCCGTTGTTTATTGATCGATTTTCGAAATTCAAACGATATCGGAAACAGTATTTTTCAGGCGTTCAAATGTGATTGTTCTTTATGTTTAAATGCTATAAAGTTCTCTTTGATTGTGTTCTTTATGTAATTTTATTTTGCGCTAGGGTAATTTCTTGGATGTAATTTAATTTTGAG
>JAGDQP010072996.1:0-10439 GCA_022664845.1 Lepisma saccharinum | reverse complement strand
CAAAAGTTAAAAAATAGAAATAATATGCCTATTATTTCCTTTTGAAATAAGAGAACTGTTTATCAGAGAATGTAAATTTTAGCTGTTTAACAGAAATAATTTAACTACTTTTGTTCATATTTTTTAAACTTTTGTTCCATTGTATTGTTCAAGGTAGCATCCCAAAATCTGCCTAGTGTGATTGAGGGTACCAGGAAAAACCTTAGTCATGGTGCTCGACACCGGGAATCGTTGCCGACCTGGTAACCGTGTGGGTTAGAGTGCTAACCCAGCGATTGGTCCCGGGTTCGAATTTTGGCTGGGGTATGAATGTTTGTGATTGTGGATTTTAACTAGAACGTGACGGATAATCGTGATGGGCCGATGTCAAATGTTACTAGAATTGCTCATACAAAATAAAATTTACTAAAGTTTTCCCGAGAATCGTTCTTGAGACCTCCTAATTGCAAGGCAAACACGCTAACAAATGTTCTGCCTCGTTGGTTTAATAAATATATACAAATTTAAATATTAGCATTGAAAATTCAGTAGTATTACTTGGTGCAACGACGATAGTATCAATATCGGTCTAAAAATTTGGGAACCCCTGGATTAAAAAACACAGTGTAAATAGTCTGCTATCAACCATTAACCAATGTCATACGTTGCATGATCTTTTAATGCTCTACTTGTAGGAAGATGATTCTAAAATCCTAATCATATTTTACCAGTTATCATTTAACATTTGCCTTTGCTGATAGAGAACTGACGTACTATACTTTTCCAAATTGAATAAATTATGATCAAATTAAGGATTTAGAAAAGTCAATGCTTGTAAGAACTATTTAGATTAGCATAAGGAGGGGAGCGTAGGCCCGCATAGGTTTACGGGTCCCAGACGACTGCCAACTCTGCCCATGCATTAGGACGGCCCTTTCTCTGTGTTTACTCATAAGTAACTGAGCTACCTTTGGCTGGGCCCCTAAATCATTGAGGGCCATGGGCTTCAGCTCATTTACCCCACCCGTTAATCCGGGTCTGCGGAATAGTTATCATTGCAATTTATCAGTTTTCTGCTGCTGCCCTTAACGGTTCAAAACCCCTGTATAAGGTAAGGGAACAAAAGAAGTGGGGCGTGGTTCCTAAAAGTCACAGGCTAAAGGTCCATCCGAATCCACCATTTAGCACCCTTGATTGTGCCGTTGTACCGTTTGATGCGCCGTTGTTACTATCCGAATTGAGCGGCGTAGGGCGTAATGAAGGGTGTGTATCGACAGCACATCTTGTGTACACTTGGATGTAACGTATCCACCGTTTCTGCGGCTAGAAGCCATATTTGAAGAAGGAAAAAGTAATGTGTTGATTTGAAGATATTAAATATATGTGTGTGTTTTAGTTTTTTTTTAAGTTAATCAACTTTTCTTAATAGTTCGATAAATTTCCGCTAATAAATGCAATCGTTTGTGGGAACCAGTTGTTATGACTTACGGTGATTTGTGGCCCACGCAATACATAACTGATTTCAGATCAGTTTCATTAGAAATAATGGTCAAATTTTACTTTGGGGGCTCTAAATGTGTAAAATTTACAGGAGAAATGTAATGTTTCCAAAGCGTGTGGAAGAGTTGAAACGCAAAATAATAGAGTTTCAAATTATGAAATGAGGGTGAAAGAGCGGAAAGTACGTTGGAGTGTTAAAGGCAATGTGCTTTGTGTGTAATAAAAATATCTCACATTACGTTTCTCTAACCTGTCTTTGCTCTTTCGACACTGTAGTCCGTGATTTTGAAGCATAAATACGCGCCATACAAAGCATTCATATAGTTCCGCATCTGTGGATAAACTAGAGTGCGTATTTAACAAAATAATAATGAGACATAGTTTTTCATAATACTTTATAAATTTCTAGTTGTCATTAGGTTTTATAGAAGTGTCAGTTTATTTGGAAGGGAATGACGTAGAGACCGTACATACACGGTGTATGTCTTAATAGCTGGCGGAACCTGGGGTCCCAAAAGTAAAGTTTATCCTAAATAATAGGGATACATTTATCCCTTACGCAAGCAACTTAAGCTTTGTTAATTACCCATGTGTAACTTCGTACACATGAATTAATAGTAATGTTATGTATAGTGCGGACCAGGTAATGTAACCTATCACGGAGCTGCTCTATTGTAAACACTTCAGGGCCCTTGTACTCATTTAACTTTTTCGTATTTGATGCAATCTATCCAAACCTTGCTTTAACGTAGTGTGTTGAGTCTCAAGCCAGAATATGAAGGACATGAGATTGCATGAAAAAGTTAAGAATATTAGGGTCGTGCAGTGATTATAATCGAGTACACTCCCAAACAAATTACTTTTGTTATGTGAAGGTTGCATCACGTTCTTGGTGTTGTCGTACATAATGAGAAACGGTATTATTGGATTTTGTACACGGTAGAAAACCACGTCGATAAGTTTACGAATTAATATAAACCTCATGCCAACAATAGCATGTAGACACATAAGAAAAGAAAAGTACTTGGTTTAGGGGTAAATGGATGATCCGCCCGTGTCAGCTTCCCTTCGGGTTTGATAACGTTGAAAAAATAACGAAAAAAATCTGACCGAGTACTCTCGGAATATTAATCTCACTCATGCTTTATCACCCAAACAAATCCACTTTAGGGTAAGCACGCTTTAATCAAACTTTTCCTAATCTAGTGTAATCAAGGTTAATGAAAACTAGATTAAATTAACCTGTTACCCTAATATGAGAAATTTAAACAACAAGGAAAGATACTAAGTCAAAAGGTCCCGGAGTTACGATAAATGGTCCACCATTGTATCAATAAAGTTTACATGTACAAGGTCGCAGATGTGATTTAAAAAAAAACTTTATTTACTTTTTTGAAAGTAAATTTACCTAACCTGACTACAAGATTGTATCGGACCAGCCGGCTACCATAGTTCTTACAGAAAAAGAAAGTCCAGATACGAGCTTAGTACAATTTATAATAGTAGTCTCACGAGATATTTTAGCGCTAAGCTTAGGGGTTATCTAACAGAAGAACCTTGATTTGATATGTCACATAGGGTTCTGCCCTTTCTCATACCCCGATAGAGGGGTCACCCCCTCCAAAACTTTGAGTATAACTTTAAAATTTTTACTGTTAAAATTGGTCCTGAAAAATTCTACTTACAATTCCCCGCCCCCCCCTCTCCTATTTACCTTTGTAGAAATTCAGTAAGATGCTGCATAGTTTCAGATATCATTCTTCGAGGAAATTTATTATTTTCTCACGATCTGCATTTAGTAAACTGTTGCAATATAGTTATAACATTTGTTGATAACTTTCTGTTTAACACTTTACTTTCTTCGACCTGAGCCAAAGTTGCCAAAAAGCCTTAAATAAAAATTCAATTCAATTCAATTCCCATTTCTTCGGAATAAGATCTTCAACATTCATACATGTACCTTGCGTCCATTAGGCTTTCAACTGTTATTAGAGTAGTGCCATCTACCGTTTGATATCGGACAACGGGGCTAAACAGGGTACAACGGGACGATGCAAGTAGTACACTCGACGGTGCACCGTTGGATTCGGTTACACCTTAAGTAACAACATAATCCTGTAGAATCCTCGCACAATAGTATCGATCGATCGTAGCTCAGTTGGTAGAACGTTGGCTTAGCAATCGGAAGGTCTTGGGAGCGCTCTCAGCGGCCACTCATACTAACTTTGTTTTATCCGAAGAGATACCAGATAAATGCTGGGATGGTCCCTACACCTGAGTGCTGACCGATTAACTTCCAACATATTTCCCCTTACTCTAACCTAACCTGAGCCTGAGAAGCCTAAAAGCCATATATAAATTCAAATTCACTCACGTTAGCCAAGATATACGTTCTCAATTTAACGAAATTATTCATTTTTGCTGGAAAAGCTTTTTTCCGGATGGACACACTGAAAAAATTGCTAATTCTGTGCGGTGTTAACATATTTGTATTCGAGACAGACGTCCGTTTGAACTGAATTTTATTTATGGCCTTTATGTATCTAAGTCTCATGCCGCGATAGAGGAGGAATTATGATGCGGGAAGGTGTCAACCAGGGCCTAAGTTGAAGATACCAATCCGGCATTTGTCTGGTATGACTGAGAAAAATCACTGGGAAAACCTCAGTGAGAATGGTAGGCCGCTTGGATTGTACCACAAACCTCCATCGTTGGCAGATGAATTAACACAAGTTATAAACGATAATTTTGAAGCAGAAATACGAAAGAAAGTTACAGGTTAAAAATTTATGCTATTAGTTGTACATTGTAGGTAGAATTACATCAGAGGAAAGCATAATTTTCATGGTAAAACTATTTAATTATAACATTAGCAGCTGTCAGGGTTTTGCAAATCATGTTCTCGGTAAAATATCACGTAAACAATATGCATAGTACTATATATTATTTAATATTAAATTTTTCGTCACTCACTAACAATTTTGCAACCGACTCTGACATGCATTAGTAGGAGTGCGGCACTTGACCGCACTTTCTTAAAAAATGCCCCTTTTTCCCAGGGCTTGCTGATTGCCAGGAGTCAATTTTCCAGGGCTGTACGATACCTGGTGTCACGAGTTTTGGAACCAAATTTGGTTACTCTTTTTGGAACTAGATTTGGGTACTTTTTATTCTCTTTTATGACCCTTATTTTTAATTGTAAAAAAATGGATTATTTTTTTTTAAAAGAGTATGACCCTATTTTTCAACCCCTATTTTAGATGGCATAATGAACATATTTTTCAATGGCACCCCCCAATTAACATAGCAGAATTTACACTATGAAAGGCTAAGACACCCCAACATAGTGCACAAGGCTACGACCCCTATTTAACATAGCAGAGCTACGGGGCATCCCTTATTTATAAAAGACTACGGGTACTTTTCTTCCAACCCCTATTTTAACATAGCAGAGATTATAACAGAAATTCGAAGTCATTTTCTATACCACACTCTATAACCTAGGCAAAGGTCAAATATTTTGAAATTCTGCTTTCACATCTGGTAAATGGGTATTAAGTACAATTTGCGAAAAAAGTTGTGACTTTAAGGTCAAAGGTCTAATATTAAAACCCTGTACATCTCGTAAACGGTTAGACACATTGAGATTCTGTTTTCATATTTGGTATGTGGGCATCGAGTGACCTAGGTACTTTTTTATTCTATAACCTACTTATGAAAATAATATTTCCTTTAATTATACTAAAACATAAAAGACTACAGTAGCTTTCCCCCCCAAAAATAGCATAAATTACACAGGGCTTCCACTATAGTCTACACTGTAATATAAATTTGAAGTTTTTTTGTGTATACTGCTAACTGAACTCATCTGGCTATTCATCTCGCAATTAACCTCTCATACACACACATGGTTTACGGAGAACTTAATCTCGCGCCAGGGACCACCACATACACCTGGTTTACGGAGAACTTAATCTCACGCAAGGGACCATTCTCATAAACGAATAAACCATAATATTGCTAACATTAATGTTGCCGGTTGAGAATTTATTTAAGAATTCCTGTAGTGAATAGCCAGATGCACGACATGCTAAATAGAGAAAACAATAGTGTCCACAGAATTGAGATAAATCACCTTGTATACGTCTATTATTCTACGTATAAAATAAACAGTTTCGTTTTAAAAACCTTATATGATACGGTATATATGGTGGAAGGCGATAGCTATCAAAGTATTCACCGTGCCCTGAATTAGAAATATAAACAGCAACCCAATGTTCACCGGGCTTATTACTAGGATCAGTATTTATAATAATGGCTGCAGAAAATGTATGAATAAAAAGGAGATAGTTGATTTCCAGCATATAAACCTATAAAATGGTTTCTATGTTGTAATGCATCATAAAGTTCAAGGGTATTTAACATTTTCTGTTAATTAATATTTATTTTTCTCTGGAAATCAATTTCTAGTTCTGATGAGAATTCGCCTTAAATAATCGCGGTTACAGGAGATGGCAGTTCTTGCTTAAAATGAACCTCTAATCATACACTTCCCTGTCGCTGGGGGCTAGTGTGAAATGCAGCACTAGCACTAGAATCGGGAGTTAAATCAAACACCAGTAGAGTATAAACCATTAGGATATTAGGCAAGTGAAATATCATTACCTTGATTAGAATAATCAATACCAGAATCTGTAAATATCGTAGAATATGCTTGTATATATAGCTTATCAAAATGTGGCTGTAGTGGTCTAGATGGAACAGGAGTTCCGTCAACATACAATGTAAAGAATGACATACTGAAATGATTAAAATTAAAAGGATTTGTTTGATAAGTACCATTGAAAGCTGTATTAGTAACAAACCCTATAATAATACGTTTAGGCACTATGCCGGAAAACAAGTCTGGAAGAGTGGTGTCCATAATGCCCTGCGGTAAAGCCTCTGTCTTCACCTGCACCTTTGTTATTGGATATTTTACTCTAAATTTAGGATTTTGTAATACTTTATTTTGTGCTATTTTCACCGTGGGCCTTTTTCACAAACAGTGTTGCATCTGTAATTACAACTTTTCCCTCAGCTCCAGTCTCGTCCATCAGACAAAATACGGGTTTGGCTGGAATCAGCTTAATACGCAACTGTACACCACTCAATAGAAATTTTTCCTGATTGAAAATATCACCGTGAATATAGCCCAGTAATTCAAAGGGGTGACTTAACGCTGTGAGAAACGAGCGTTGTTTAAAACCCTGATTATTATTATCGGCCACTGTCCATATGTCCGGCAGTATATTTAAACCACATTGCCGTTTGAAGATGAGTTGTTTTTGCATTGGCATTATAATTTAGTAGTTTTTCAATATACGATCGAAATGGATATGTAGGCGAAGAATAGGAAATTAGTTGATTATTCAAATATATTTGTACCTCGCTGAACATTCCACTGAGAAAATCATTTACAGGACCTATTTCCTTATCAGCAGTTGTTAAATCAGAACCGTCAAGTTTAGTAATTTTACTTCTAATATGTAACATTGTATGTAGTAAATCAATATAATCATCATCGTGGCCGGGGACTACAAACTCTATGGGTGTATTATCAGATATTGACGCCACACGTTTATACGGCATTGTTTTATTACCAATAATACTCGTTTGAGCGGGTAGACCCGCAAATAGATCTAATTCTGATTTCGTACACTCACACTGTATTTTGGCTTTTCTGCTATTAATACCCATACTAGTTTATTTTTATAACACCTTATTACGAAAATGTAGTTTTACACATACACTGCCATATTGGAAAGGAAGTGCATTACCCGTGCTATCTCTTAAATCAATAATAATTTGATCAAACTGTTTACTTTGTACGGGGACATGATGAGGATTTTCAAAAATATATACATTACTAGTACCATACTCTTTAATATTCGTATTCATATTACGTAATAGGGGCACAACAGTATCGCCTACCAGCTGAGGTTCTACAATATCACTATAAATATACATGTGAACGGGAAGCGATTTCTGTAAATCAGGCGGATAACGCGCATCTTGGACAAGTGCAATATCTTGCTGAATATGATCAAAACCTAGTATTCTGGCTAATTCGGGTGAGACGAACTTCAACGCCCTTGTCGTCTTTCCTTACTCTACTAACCTCAATGCGTTTTACCGAAGCTTTAACTTTTAATTGTAAATTCAATTTATCGCTTTTATATTTAATTTGAGATAGAATATCATCAACATAATAACAATGGCCGGGCATTATTTTAGTTATGTTCCAGCTTTCCTTATCTGAGCCCCTCTAATAGATATTATTAGTATATTTGGAAACATTCTGAAATGAACCTGTATAATGTACTTCGACAACAGCTGTTTCCCACACACCTTTCTCCAGCACGTGAGGATGATATAATTTTGTAGTATGACACGCCAGAGTATTTTGCGGGAAATATTCCATAGAACTGTTACTGGGAAGTGTGAGGTAAAAACTAGTACGCTGCTCCATAATTAATTAAAAATATCTCTCCTCTTCACCCTCTTTTTCTTTACACCACCACCTGTTTGCTTGTTTTTACGTTTTCCTCCCCCCGCCAACACTTGATTTATTTTATTGTGAGCTTTATTTTTTAAATTACTTTTTGCTTCCTGCCAGTGCACTTTTAATGCTTCTTCAACGGGTCTATTACTATTTAGTACGTCTTCGGCTACATTAATACCACCACGTAATAGTTCTTTACCAAAAGTTTTTGCACCTTGTTTTAATAATGGAAATACAGTACGAAATAAATCACCTAGAAAACTACCAATACCATACCCTTCTTGGTATGGTGCACCTCTATATACATTATAACCACTACCTGCTTGATGCGAATAATATTGGAGATAAGGATCATTCATTTTTTCTGCTATATACATAAATATATCACTAGTTTATAATAATGTATTATTATTACCATCCTTTTTCAGGCATAGAAAATGGTCTTATTTCCATTTTATAACCACACACATCTACGTTACCTCTTAACAGAGGGCAGTATGGACCCCAACGTTTATGCTCTTTTAAGGGGATATCATAAGATTGCCAATTACCTAATTCTAAAGTACAAAATGCACATCTTACAATACCGGGTAATCTAAAAAAAAACCACACTCTGCAAGTTGACGTGGTGAAATATTCCAATGCCCCGGTCTTTTAAATGTTGCTTACCGTTTGTTAAATATGATACTGGAATCCATGAATTAAATGAAGATGGATACAACGAACAAGTTTTCGTTTACCTTTAGCTTCTAAAATTTCGTCTATTTCGTAAACTTTGGGCGGTGGCACAGCTTGTATTTCCTCTTCGTAAAATGTACCATCAATCACATTACCATTTAAATCCTCTAATACATAAACCAATTTCTTTTCCTTATATTGTATTTGTTTTATTTTAAATATTTCCACAGTCCAATTTTCTTTGTAGCCTTTTGCAAAATGTCGTTTTGCCTTAGTAATTCGCACTATCCTCTTCTTTATATTTTTCTGCTTTAACACTGGTACGGGACGGAGTAATTAGTCTATTCCATACTTGTTGAAACGTATCTTGGTTCACTAGAGCTGGTGGTAATTGGTGTGCTGCGTGTGACCTAGAATTATATCTGTGAGCTAGTCGGGGGAGCACATCTTTGTAGCGGTAAGTTTTCTTTGCTGTAAAATATTTCCACATTCTTTGCTTCAGGCTGCGATTAAAACGTTCTACGAGGCTTGCCTTAATAATAGGGTTTTCGGTTGTAAAAAAATGAATATGGTGCTTTTTTAAGTACGCCTGGAATGGCCTGTTAATAAACTCTGTACCTTTATCTGTTTGTAGCCGCAGAGGTTTACGCCTGCGGGTAGATGTAAATATTTTCTCGAATGCCTTTATAATATTTCCACCAGTTTTACTACTAACAGGCACGGCCCATGAATACCGACTAAATATATCAATCACTGTTAAAATATACCTGTACCCATCTTTATATATTTTTGTAGACTTTGCATATCGTTTAAATCAACTTGCCATAGATCGTAAATATTAAGCACAAGATAGGGATTCCGTTGAAACCGTTACGTGCTGGTTTATGCAATGTATATGTCTGTTCTTTTAACCATTGTTCCACCCTGTGTAGAGGTATTGATTTCTTTATAGCTTTCCATAATGCTTGAGGTGTTGAAAACGAGGCAGGGTGTGAAGGATTATAGTAAATATTAGCTAACTTCTTCATTGCTTATAGTTGCGCCAATTGACAGCTTTTTTACGCTTACGCGACGGCTCCGGCTCCTCTTCCTCCTCCTCCTCTAGTTTTTGGGGAGCAGCAACTGTCAGCTTTCGAATATACTATATTCGTTGAGGGTTACCTATATACACTAAGGGTATATTTGATTTTGTTAATAGTACGGCAAATGGTTCCCAACCGGTGGCTGGAATATTTTTCTTACGAAACCTAACAAAATCAGATATTAAATATACTATATTAGCACCAGCAATTGATTTACCATATATATTAACATTACCATTGGCATCCCATTGAATGTTGGGGTTTTGTTTTAATTTACGTAATAAAGGTCTTGCTTTACGCTGGCAGATTTCGGGGAGGGTAGATATTATCTCATCATCTTCCTCTTCTTCCTCCTTCTCCTCCTCAGCACCACCCCGTTTCCTAATAGTATTAGTACCAGTAGTAGTTGTTGCTGCTACCGGTTTTTGAACAATATGTAAATATTTTTGCAATACCTCTTTATATTGTACCCATTTTTCTTCTACACTCATACTCTTATTATTTAAACTTTCTTTCATCCCGTCATCGAGATTAGATATAATTTGATAATAACGTAATTTTTCGGGCGAAATTAAAATAAGTTTTTTCGCATGCTGCATCATTTAAACAAACTAGATAGTAAACCTCCTAGAATGGGTGCAAGCAATGCAGTGAGA
>JAGDQP010072995.1:0-10439 GCA_022664845.1 Lepisma saccharinum | reverse complement strand
ATCAACAGCGTTCGAACTTTTGGATTGTCTTCAGTGAACTGTGAGTATTGAGAATTTTAAAAATAGCTCTTAGCGTTACAATTTCTGAGATATCTCTAGCCAAATATCTTTACTTTTATTTCTTCTGTCTTAACATACAAATAATTTCTTTTGTAAAAATATATATCTTGTTTTCATTCCGTCTTCATTTAAAAATATATATTGTCACAAAATACAGAAATTTGATTTCATTTATGTTCAAAAACTTTAGACATATCCATAGGTAATCTATTTGTATAATAATCAAAACAATGTGACTGGGTATAATTCATTTTGGAAAAACCTCGTCATCATCATTATTTCTTGTATATTAAAGATATTTTTGTAACGTGTCAAAGTGACCCTGCACAAAAATCAATGCATATAAACAATCGAAACCTAATCACCAACAAAACGGGCATGTATACCCTCTAAGGATGCCCTACTGTAAAAATAAGAACTCTCCAAAATACAGGCAGAACTTCTTGCTTCTAGACTTAAAGGCTGGAATCTGCTCCATCGTGACACTAAAGTCTGTGTTTTTCGAAACCGTCATGCAGAGTTTCAGAACTACTATTCTAAAGAAAATGATTTAGTTTACTGTAACAATGTTTGTGCTGTCATGGGTACACTCGGACATGAATATGTAAGTACAGAGTGGAGATTGTTTATTGACTCTTCAAAAACTAGTTTGAAGGCAGTCTTTTTGCACAATGGCAACGAATTTCCTTCAGCGCCTTTGGCTTATGCAACTAACATGAAGGAAACCTATGAAAACATCAAAATATTGTTAGAAAGAATTCAGTATGAGAAATACAAGTGGACCGTTTGCTGTGATTTAAAAGTCATTTCTTTGTTAATGGGTTTGCAGCTTGGTTATACGAAATATTGTTGTTTCCTGTGCGAATGGGACAGCAGGAACGAAGCGGAACATTACAACAAAAAGGAATGGCCAAAGCGTGTATTAACTCCTGGACAGAAGAATGTTGTTTATCCCTCACTGGTGAGCCCTGGTAAGATAATTCTACCTCCTCTTCTTATAAAGTTGGGGCTTTTCAAAAATTTTGTTAAGGCAATGGACAAAAGTAATACAGGATTTTGTTATCTGAAGGAAAATTTCCTCGGGTTAGTGACGCTAAAATCAAGGAAGGGATTTTTGTAGGCCCCCAAATAAGATGTTTGATTCGTTTAAAAAAAAAATTAGGATCTCTTAACTCCGGTTGAAAAAGCAGCTTGGTGTTCATTCAAAAGTTTAACAGAGAATTTTTTACGAAACCATAAAGTCCGAAACTACCGTGAAATTGTGTGATTTCCTGCAATCATTCAAAGAAATGGGTTGCAACATGTCCATTTCCTAGACTCCCACCTGGATTTCTTCCTGAAAATCTCGGTGCCGTTAGTGATGAAAGTGGGGAAGGTTTCCATAAGGACATTTCCGCCAAGGAGAAGAGGTACCAGGGACAGTGGAGTTCACAAATGCTAGCAGATTACTGTTGGATCCTCAAGAGAGATGTTCCAGAAGCCAAACATAGAAGAAAGTGGACAACTAAAACATTTTAGTTAAGGTAAGTGTTCATTTGTTAACCCTTAACACTTCTTTGGTAAAGTACATATGTGGCAAGCTTTGTTTAGTTTAGTTTAACAATAGAAACAACTATTTATATCTCTAGATAGAATAACGCGATTCACATGAAATTAACATGATCTATTGAGTAGACATAAATCTATGTTTTGGTGCAATTCCAGTTTCTGTATCACTATATGAATAGTGACATGAGACAAAAACATTCTTATAAACTACTTTGGAGGGAATTTCCCATAAAATCCCTCTAGAATTTCCCTCATATAAAAAATGGCGACACGATGTATACATCATTGTAAAGTGTGTTTCAATGCGAATCCAATGAGGAATAAACCGTGCTTATATTGTAATTACCGTGGAAGTTACATGTGATTATATGCACGTAAATAACAAATTTCTGAAAATAACCCATTTTTCAAGGTCGCGTGGGTGTCACGGGAAAATGGTGGGTGATGGAGAAAAACTGATTACATATTTGAATTCTACGTGAAAAGTTCTATTAGAATTACGTATTTTCTCCCGTGTGCCAGAGAAAAAGTTTATTTTTGTCGACTAGTGTTATCTTCTTAGTACGGTAGTATGATTTAACCAAGGCGGGATTCTTGCTGGAAAGGACAGTGAGTTTTCTTACACTTTTTTTCCACCGACCTATATTAAATAAAGTTGTACGGTTGCTAATTGTCCCTTGTACGTAACTTAATTAGGTTAGGTTCGATGGTGATTATTTTCTTGTTTGTTTTCTTTATCTTCTAATTTGTGCGACTATGCAATTACACTCATCTGTTTGTTTACTTAATGAAAGCCCACCTACTATGTAGAATGGATTTTGGCGTGTTAAGCGAGAATCCCGACTTGGTGGTCCGTAGCTTCAGTACAGGAAGACTACAATGCATTTTAGAATTGAGCGTTTATACGAAGTGAACCCAATATTAATGTGCATCAGCTACCATTGGTAAGCGGCAAGGTCCCTTCTAGAATGTTTGATTGCCCAGTTGTTTGATTCGGGTTCAATATGGGAATGTTGTTTACGTTTAGTGTCACCAGTTTTCTTCGTCGTTTGGATCCTGTGACTTTTTCCTCGTATACCTAGCCGTCGATATTTGAACTCAGCACTTTGATTCTTTTGGGGGTGCTACGAAATATTCCATTCCTGAACCGAGTGGTTAAGTTCCCTGGGAGGTAGCTACCTGCGGCTCCTTAGGTGCCGTGTTCCTCCTGCCGCCCCATGAATATGTATATTATTTCGTTATTATTTAATCATGTTGATGGATGCCAGCCTAGTGATTTATGTTTAGCAGCTTCGATATTAAGTGAATATATATTAATGAGCAAGGTCAGGTGACTTGCTGTAAGACTTAGCAACAGGAGCAGAGTACTCCTGTAGTTGAAGAGTGCTGGTTATGATATTATTTGAAGTCAGTGGGGACACGGTTTCAGGAGGTGTAGTTGGCTTAACCCCGGTGAACTTTACTGCGCGAAGGTACAGGTATGGGAGGGAGGTAAGATTAGTGGTTGATGTATGAAAGTGGCTTACGCCCGCTCGCTGGGGGGCGCCCTGTGGTAACCTGCATGCCTTTTCCTAGCCCTGCCACAGAGGTTGTGGAAATAAAATATGTTTTGTTGAAGCCTCTTTCCATTTTGGGCAGATCTTCCAAGATTAGCGTGACCCTGATCTTGTGATCTGAATGCTATTTTACAGGCAAGATAGCCAAATCTGACGATAGTCTTTCGGGCACGCCACACACTCCTCAACCACCAGCGGAGCTACGAAAAATGTCTGCTCTTCATCTTCCGGACATTCCTGTCCAAAATAATACATCGAGATGCAGATTTCCTGGATGTAAAAGCACAAAAACAAGAGTGAAATGTTCTGCATGCAACGTCTTCTTGTGCTTGACTGCAAAAGAAACTGTTCTGTGGATTATCATAAAATGTAATTTGACTTCAATGCTATTATGTGTAGATTTGAATCATTTTCAGACTGTTCATTACACGCAGAATTGTGGACGCCAAACAATGTATTATGAACATTACTTTGGCTTCAATCCTATTACGTTTCATATTCAATATATTATTATTTTATGTTTGGGTTAAAAACATTTATTAGAATGATTCAAATGTCATTTTGAGTATGCTAATAAATGATGCGAAGAATAGAGATCAAAACAAGCCACACACCTTTCATGTTCACAAGACTCTTACATAAAATAAAGGGCACTATCATTGATTTTTTTTGTTTAGTTTCAAAACTTCATCCCTTGTGACAAAATTCAAAATAGCGAGTAACTATATTGAACCTAGTTTGGCCATAAATACTGTCACAAAAGTTGCAGATCGGAACCGAGCGTTTAGACCGCATAGACATTAGTGAATGCACTCCTGTCAGTAGTCCGTGTATTGTGCATTGTGTAATTCATGTTTCTTTGTAGGTCCGTGATATTGTAAGGATGGAGTGGGGTCAGGAACAGAACCGTGTAGCTGTGATTGCATTACACAAGTATGGTCACAAGGCATCGAAGATCTTCCAACTTCTCCAACCTCTGAAAATCACACTGAGATTCCTCTATCGGACCATAGCAAGGTACTGTGAGACTTCCTCTGTAAGTGACCGCTAAAGACCAGGTCGACCGCGAAGCAGTAAAACACCACGAGTTATCCAGGCTGTCAGGCAGAGAATTCGTCGAAACCCCCTTCGAAAGCAAAAAATCATGTCCCGGGAAATGAACATTCAGCAAAGGACAATGTCAAGGATACTCAGAAGTGGCCTTAAGTTAGGTGCTTTCGGCCGATCAACCGGACATTTCCTAACTCCTGCACTTACAGCAAACAGGAAGGTGAGATGCAAGGCCCTGCTTCAGAGGTACGCGGATGGAAAACAAAGATCAATGTGCTTTTCTGATGAGAAAATTTTCAACATTGAAGAACACCTCAACAAACAAAATGACAGGGTGTATGCTCACACATCCAGAGAAACGTCTAAAGTTGTGAAAAAGGTTCGGCGGGGTCACCATCCGTCCTCGTTGATGGTTTGGTGGGGGTTGTCGTATGACGGGGTCACAAAGTTGCAATTCTGTGAACCAGGGGTCAAAACAAGTGCTTAAGTGTATCGTAAAAACATCTTGGAAGTAGCTGTAAAACCTTTAGGCAACACACTCTTTGCCAACAAGCCGTGGACCTTCCAGCAAGACTCTGCACCGGCCCATAAAGCTAAGGTGAATCAAACATGGCTGGAAACGAAAGTGCCGGACTTCATTGCTGCCAGTGATTGGCCCTCGGCCAGTCCAGATCTCAATCCGCTAGACTGTGCCTTGTGGTCTCGATTAGAGGCCATGGCTTGTACTAGACGCCACCACAATTTGGAGTCTCTCAAACGTGCCCTCATCAAAGCAGTGGACACTTTTCCAATGGACTGTGTGCGTACAGCCATTGATGACTGGCCACGCCGTTTAAGGGCTTGTGTTTGGCGCATGGTGGTCATTTTGAGTAACTTCTGCACATTTTGTATCTGTGGTGTATGCACTTCTTGCAAGTAAATTTATTTCTCTGGATCTGCTGTCTTCTTTACATTATGACTGCCCCTTCCTGTGACAATATTTATGGCAAGACGGTATTACTCTTAGGTTCAGTCCTGATGTATCCCATAGGATACGTGCTCCCATAGCTTAGTGACGTCACGACCCATGGTGGAAAAAATCATGGAAGCTTTTTAGGCCCAGAAGAGTAAAAGTGTATCTATGGCACCATTAAAATCATTGTCACTTTTTCTCGGAACTGAGAAGGATAAAAGTTCTCTATATATAATTGTGTGTAAAAATGGAAATTGATGTCAACCAACGTCAATATGGTCTCAACTAACGAAAATCTATCGAATGGCGTGATTTTCACTTCAATCTGACCATTCAAAGTATTAGCCCTCACCATAGGCTCATTCTAAAATATTCGCTGTGATCATCAAATAACGTCAACTAACAAAAGTTTATCCAGTGATGTGGTTTTCGTTAGTTTCTAAGTATGGTGACGGTAACCGTGAACTTAGCCCTCACCATTTGATTACTCGAAAAAAATATGAAGGGAACGTCAACTAACGAATGAAACCATTTTTAAGTGAATCGGTTTCTGGTGAGGGCTAAGTTCACAACCGTGTTTCTGCAAGTAGAAAGATTCACTACTTCACTCTCGGAGGCCGTGGTTCGAGGTTCGATCCCGGCATAAATTTCTACAAGCTATCCGAACTCCGGAGCATTAGTTTTTAAGACCCGTTTTCATAGTTAGGTACTCAAGTTACTGCTTACAATGTACTTCGCCAAGTTATTAATAGTTGACTCAAGTTTGACACTCTTGCATAGTTGTTAACTTGCAATTTGCTTGGCGAAGCAAAACCCTGGCCAAGTAGCTTCGATGCTTCTTGGCGAAGGAAAATGATCCAAGTCTATTTCAGCTGATGATTTTACTAGAGCTCCCAACCTTGCCATGTTCATACATGATACGAAATGAAATTACTCTATTTATTGTCCAGAATTATACTGAATTAAACAGAGACATTTCTTACGTGAGAAAAAAATGTAAAGGGGGATGGGATTTTAAAATAATTGTGATACAAATTCTTACAAAACGATTTTTAATAGACTGTATTTCGCGTTTTTTTAAAAAAAAATTAAGTTGGCAATTGAAACAAACGAGGGGTGAGTAGTCTGACTTCGTTGGAGCGCTGTTTCGAATTTCGTGACTGGGGACAAAAGCTTGAAAGAAACCACGTTCGTAAGCGAAACACGTAGCGAAAACCCTACAGTACGTACGAGCGTCAACTTCTGATTAGCTTAGTGATGAAGAATTCAGAAATATTGGAAACCAGACAAAGCAGCGTTGTATCTGCTAAAAAGAAGAGAGAAATATGGGAACAAATAACGACGGAGTATAACATTGATCTGAGAATAGAGTCCCCGGTAAGCAATAATTAACTGCTGTCAACAAATATTAATCATTAGTATTTTTAATTGTCTGCCGTACATTAAACTATATTAATGCTGCTTATTAAAATACATAATTTGTAACAAATAACATATGGTGCAGTTTATGGCATCCAGCTAATGTGCAAAATTTTGGGAAAGGTCTTTGGAACTGGTCCTCATGTAATACCGATTTAAGGTGGTTTGTTTACGTTAAAATAGCAAAAGCTGCGAAAAACAAAAGAGATGCTATTTATTCCATCGCCCTTGTTTGCGAGTAAAACAAAACGTTCTCAATACGCGTACCGGCAACTTTTGAGCCACTGGGTGATTGCACCAGTTTCCGTCCACTTACGGAAAATTCCGATTTCGATGATGTGTAAATCTGCACAAAATATATTAAAAATGGAAAATATTTGAGAAGCTCTGAGTTTAGGTCTTATATTGATGCTGCATAAAATGAACAACCATGTATTTATAACCCCTAAGATTTTAACTGATCAGATAGCAAAAGATACCAGTTTCCAGCCACAGCTTAACAATAACTGGCTGGGGTACCAGTAACCAGCGACACGTCAGTCTTACTCAAAACATATACGGCAACACAAAGAAATAAAATAAAATTATATATCACAGATAATGTAAATTTCTAGTAGGCATGGAAAACCTAAGAAAGATTGTTTGTTAATTAGTGTTTTGTCAACAAAGACAATTTCGCTCGTAAATTTTGTCATAAGCAAATAAAAAATTCAAGACAAATCGCCCCCTTGCTATGTGGTTTAAAAAAAAAAAAAAAAAAAAAAAAAAACGTGAGTTACTTACTGGAGGCAATCCTAGGGCTAATTTAAACCGGATTCTATTTCATCTAAATTTTTGCTTATTCTATCAATATATCTTAATCTTCAGATTTGTTAAACGCACAACATTCACCCAGAAAATCGTTTCCGTCAACCGAACCATCGGATATAAAATCCTAGATGGTTGCGAGAATCAGATCTCGTGCAGATTAATACTAATAGCATCACTTCGTATTAAGACGACACAGAATTCAGGTACATAATGTCGAGAAAGCGAAGACGGGTTAGGTAAAGTCAGCTCAGAATTTTTCATTATACACGTTCCACATGTGTACCACATACTCCATGAACCCACCTTCCACGCCGAAGTAAATAAATAGTATTTTTTCTCTCTCACTCGTATGACTCAAATCTGTTTTGTTTAGCCTTTCAGCACTTCCGCACACGTTGCAATTATTCTTTTTCTTGTATTTTTTAAAAATCTTTTGGATGCTGTAAACTGCTCTATACACACGAAAATTTAAGAAGATTTCTTGCTCTGTAAGACACTTCCTGGAAAGTCACCCTTGTGCAGTATGCATAGTGTAGCATCGTTGATAGTACAGCTTGGATAAGAAAACTCCTAGTAGTCTGTCTAGTGTATCGTTAACGATAAGAACGGTAATTTGTATACAGCATGTATCATTCCTTTGCAGAGGTTCCTTGAAGAGACGTACTCCAAGGAGAATCAAATCTATTTCAAGTATAAGTTACACTAGCCAACACACATTTGGTAGAAGTTTGGGGAATGGCTGGGCAAAACTTTTCTGGCACCCTCAGTTTTTTTTTATATTACACGTAACCCTTAGAAATCCGGTAGGTAGTTTAGTTTTTCAGACAGTTATCTTCTGTCCGCCTCTGCCCCCTCCTAATTGTCAGAAAGCCATGATACATGCATCATCGGAAAGGTTATACAACACAGAGTTTAACGATGTAACATTTGGGTCGACAATACTCTATTTGTAAAAGAATAGGAAGAAGGAAATTAAAAAAAAAAAAGTTTTAAAATTGCTAATTTTTAAATTCTGCAGAAAGGTGGCAACACTGCTGATACTGATGCCGCCACAAAGTCTCGTCCATAAATCCGCTATAAATACACGTCAATCATAATTATTCAAGACAGAACAAGATTTGTATTATACATGATAAGAAAAGTGCAAAATTCAAGATCTTTGTTCGCTTCAATTAACTGTGAATTTTCATGTCATTTGTTTGCTTCACCATATGCCAGTATTGTACATGTGTTGTTTTATTCTCTTTCACAGTGAAGTTACTTGTTTGGAAGCACTGGCCTTGATGTAGCGCATGCGCGCTTCTTTCCCAGGTTTTTCCATGTGACGACAACAGGACGCTTACTCCTTCTGACCTTAACAAAGTGGGCTGTGTTGTGAGACGCTGCTGTTCTTTACGAGGTTAATTGTTCTAAAAATCATGAAGAAGAAAAGAGGAAGACGTTGCAAACTTCCACCTAACAGTTTCTTTTATGTGTGTGCATCATTTGTTCCCAAGTCACAGACAAGACCTACTGGAAGAACAGCGAAAACAGCTTATAGACTGTATTTTGGCTGTCAAGATAAAGACTGGGCGCCCCACGTGTGCTGTAAGACGTGCGAAGTCAGTTTATCATTGTGGTTTCATGGTAAAAAACGTAAAATGCCATTTGCTGTCCCTGCAATTTGGCGAGAACAAACCAACCATTACAATGACTGTTATTTTTGTATGACAAATGTGTCCGGGTATTCCAGGAAAAATAAACGTAAAATATCGTACCCAAACTGTGTGTCTGCCATGAGACCTGTGCCTCATGACGACAGTATGCCTATTCCAAGTGATCCTGTGCTTGACGAAGAAGTTGCACCAGCATCAGAAGACTCTAGTTCAGTGGCTTCCGATGAGGATTTTAATCCTGAATCTTCAAGTAGTCCATATCGCGTCCAACAACCAGAACTAAACGATCTCGTACGTGATTTAAAATTGACAAAAGAAGATGCTGAGCTTCTAGCCTCGAGGTTGCAAGAATGGGGATTCTTACATGAGGACACAAAAGTGTCGTCTACAGAAACCGACACAAACCATTCTCTGCATGAAGAATGGCGTTTGTTCATGGACGGATCAAAGTACAGTCTTAAAGCCGTTCTTCTACATAACGGGAATCAGAAACTTTCTATCCCAGTAGAACATGCTGCTGGACTTAAGGAAACATGAAAGTATGGCAGGTATACTGAATGCAATTCAGTACAACGAATACAAGTGGAAAATTTGTGCCGATTTGAAAGTTATTGCTTTGATTATGGTTTACAGGGTGAGTACACCAAACATTGTTGCTTTCTGTGTTTATGGGACAGTCGAGCCATTGACAAGCATTACCAAACAAGAAAATGGCCAGAAAGAAACCACATTCCAGGACAAGAAAATGTAGAACATGCTGCTCTAGTTGATTCGGAAAATGTACTTTTGCCACCTCTTCATATAAAGATGAAGGCATTTGTAACAGGAATGGACAAGGATGCTGATGGCTTCGAATACTTGCGACAAGTGTTTCCACGGCTGTCGGAGGCCAAATTACAAGGAGTATTTGTTGGACCACAGATTATGAGGCTCATTAAAGACTCCCAATTTACAGAGACATTGAACCCAGCTGAGAAGGCAGCATGGTTATCTTTCAAGAGTGTTGTGCAAGGTTTTTTAGGGAACAGGAAAGCTGAAGACTATGAGAAACTGGTGTGTGATCTCCTACACAACTATAAAGTTGTTGTGTAGACGTACTTACTCCCTAGTTTGAGGGAGCGATATCGGCGTGTGGGGCTTTCCCCTGGCTCACTCTCCGACTCGAGGAACTAGTCCTGCCAGGGTTTGAGAATAAAATCTTGAAGAGAGACGTCCCTCGTCGATCACTTCGCTTCAAAGGGGTATGTCCTTGGATTGACACAAGGACGGCGCAAACCAATAACCTTAATATTTCTTGTAGCAGAGTGATTTCGGGCACCAGTCAATCAATATATATATATATACACAACTTTCTACCCCTGTGAAGTTTGCTTCTCCCCACACCACAAC
>JAGDQP010072994.1:0-10439 GCA_022664845.1 Lepisma saccharinum | reverse complement strand
TTCAAAAACCCTTTATATCTTTGCTTCATCGATTTCATATATTGGTAACATCATTCACCTTCCTTCTTCTCACAGCTTTAATTAAGATTGTGTGGGTAGGGATAATGCTAATTTGCAATGTAAATAATGAAACTCGAGTGATATGCAACATTCCAATGCTTTATAAAAATCAATAGTATTTTCACGCATTGTCTGCAATTATAAGACTTCCTTTCTTCACAAAATGGACCCACAAGAAACTTTCCGAAGTATCATTTACTGATAGAACCACGAGCGAAGCGAGAGTCGCACAGAATATTACGGAACATTGAAGTACATGAATTCACAGAAGGGTAAGTTTGGTGTACGGAAGCTGCACTACTGGCCTCACACAATTGCATTATTAACACGAACGGAGAGAAATCGTGCCGAAATTGTGCGGATTGAGGTCTTGAAGACACATGATTACGTAAACACAGAAAAAAGTTTATTTTAACTCACTGATTCGATGCAATGAATATAAAAAAGCTTAATGTTCAAGTGTTAATAATGTAAATGAAAAAATGGACGTCTGTTTGGGATATTCCAAGGTAAGAACATACGGAGAGGAACTACATAAATGCACAATGGTAGAAATAGGTTGTATACATTTTCCGACTTGGAATTTAAGAATTTTTTCCATAAGGCATATCAGTATTGTAAAAATATGCCTTTCGAAACTCACCCTGTGCTCCAGCCAGTAAGGTAGCATACTTCTGATTGACAATGAATACGTACGATAGTTTGAACCCCGCTGCCAACTACTATGACTGAGGTTTCCCAGGATTTTTTAAATTTCACCCGGTGAATGTTGGCATTGTACATTCAGTAAGCCTTGGCAGATAGACCCCATCTTATTAACAGATCCGGGCATAGAAGATACCAAAGGGTCATAAATGAATTCTAATTAGGTCTTGAAGAGTTTTGAATAGAGCAGACTTTTGTAAATAGGATCATTCTGGTAACGACCGTAAAATGCAGTGTTTTATTTAAACTTTATTTCAAGTAGTGAATTGCAAGCACACAATGCCAAGCCAGTACTTCTCCGCTCAATTTCTAAATTATTTTAAAACATATAGCGTTAAAGTGCGAAAATACTGTGCATCACCGTTTTTGTTATATGCATAAAAATATTCTCGGGAAGTATATTGGGAATATCTATGCATATTCCTTCATGATATAAACATGAACTACCGCATATAAAACTATTACACGACGGTGTATATCCATTGCCGGAATCCTTTCAAGTGAAATTCGGCCTTTCGGGCTTCACTTCCGCTCGTGGGAATCAGCACATCGTTCCCATAAATGACCTCGCCGTTGCAGATTTTTTGCATTCCTTGTGGCATGAAAATCCCCTTTTCTAATTCTGGTCAACTTTCCCACTATCAGAGGAATTCCTTAGATATATCTTGGTTATAATTTTAGAAATATCATTAAGACCAGTTTAATATGGAGAAGAGTTTACAGTATCACCTTTAGATCCATTAAAGTCACATTTTGCACAATGTACCTCACACATGTAGATCTTCATTCCCAATCTCGAATCACATAGGTACATGAGTTACACGGCTCTCCCATAGACATAGGAAATTGCACGGCTTCGTGGGACATCCGTGCATGCCAATTAGAATACCTACATTTTCAAATCTCAACAACTAAATCGACGAAAGCAATATTTTATGGCATTCAGCAGTATTTTCATTGTTATAAATCTCCTTGAAGTACAGTGGAAATCGGAATAGTGGGCTTCCTACATTCATTGTGAAGCACCACTCTCTGTGAGAATTCAATGCAAATCTCCAATCGCTACCATTATGTTCCTACTCTGCTCTTTGAAGAGAACGTTAGGGTGAGGGAAGATTACCGTTGTGACTATGAACACCACCCATTCAATAACTTTTATTTTTTTGAAGAACAGACAGTGTTCTCGATCCAAGACTTGTTCTAGTCCCCTAGAGGAGAACCAAAGTAGAAATTGTACATCTTCTACACATCTGATGTGATTATTCTACATTGAAATTTTGTTGTTAAGAAACCACATTTCGATAAACAACAAAATATGTTCGAGTAGTATATACATTTTCGAGGCGTGATTGTATTTTATAAAATCAAACTAGAAAATTCAAAACACACATGTATTAATATAAACACAAGGAACACACGTTAGACGAGACATCAAAACTTATACCCTACATTGTATTAGGTTACTAGTTTTCAAGCCAATGTATCAACGTAGTTTTGAACTTACTACAATACAGATAATTATATCAATATATTTCATTAAATTGCTGCAAAAATTATGTATATTTTTTTTATATCAAACGTTGTACTCTATATAAAAAAAATATTCCAAATTTGAAATGAGCATGTTGATTTTGACGAATTTCACGTACTAGTTTGTGGTATGTTTTATTTGAACCACACTGTAATGAATTATTGCCTGTAACGTGAACGATGAATCTTTCAGCCGGGATTGTATAGTTTGAAACACCCTTTTCTACAACTGACTCATAATTTAATTTCCTTTGTCTTCACACAAGATGAGTCAGGAATGGAAGGTTAATGATGACAAAAACAAAAACAGTAAGCATACGTATTTGGGAGCTTAAAACAGAAAAATCTCCAAATAAATAAAACATATCTTATTAGATGCTTTCAAATGAATAATACCATTTGCAACTACTAACCTGAAAATGAAATATCATGTTTTTCAAACATTTTTCTGGATGATTTAATACATCCTCTGATTCCTCTTCTTCGTTCATCTCTCTCTCGTTCTTTGAACACTCTTCGACACTTTTATTTTCATTGGCGTTGGCTAAATCCTCTTGTTTTATCTCTATCTCGTTTTTTGAACATTCTTCGTCACTTTGCGATTGTTTAACGATTTCTATGGATGAAAGAATTTCGTCATAACTTGGTGTCTTTATAAATGCATCTAAATTGTCCTCGGTATTAGACTGTAAATAAAAAATAAGAAAATTAAAAATTATAGTCCAAATAATATGTTCACAATTAATGACGGAAGATTGTAATTTGCCCTTGGATTAATATCGAAATTAGAAAAAGTACTCATAAGGTTCGATTAAATTAAATGAACTGACTCTCAACCTCGCATCTATTGTCATCCTGACCTATATATGCGTTAACCTGGGAGAATATATGCTGTAGAATGCAGCGTGAATACTGTGGTGAACAGGGCTAATTGTGTGAAATATGTGGTAAATCGAGGGTTCCAGGTGGTATATAAGTGTTTAACTGTTGCTAAGCTCTTACTCATTCGGGGAAGACAGAACTAAATATATTATGGGAAGACGTAGCTATGGATAGATACTATAAATGCAAATAGAATAATTCCCTTTTCGTTGATTTGCTGCCTGTCGCAGAAGCAAAGCACTCCCGAAATACTAAACGTAACTAAAACTACTATTTACAACAATAAGGCAATATATTGAGATCCAACAGATAGAACTATAAACACGCACATTAATGAATCAGAGACCAATTAACGTGTGTAAAATCCTGCTTTCCTAGATAGTGTGTGTGATGATCTGAAGTCAAATTCTCAGAGAAAACCCAAAATGATGTAGCCAAGCTGGCGGTATTACTGCTATGACTATGGCTTCGATCTAGTTCTCTTCTTCCAAAGGCTGTAGATAGAGTATGCGAACTTAGGCCGTTCCCCAAGGGACTTGGGGAATCGAACGGCGGCGATGAATACTTTTCTAAGATCTTTTTAACACTCTTAAGGTGACGATTCGTTGGAGTATCAGAACGAGAGACAGCCTCGGCCTTCCAATCATAGAAGAGGGGTGTTCGATGGCTATTGTTCTTATGTTGTGGTAATGATGTCAATTCTAGCTAATCGCAGATGAGAGGTGTTCGATGGTTCCTTATCATGTAAGGCGGTAATGTCAATTCTAGTCAATCAAAGACGAAAGTCCTCTGACAACTATTGATCACGTGAAGGTGTTAATCATGCTCCTCTATCCGGGTTGTGTCGGATGTGTAATTTGATGTACGCATATTTCTCCTCTTCGTATGTGACATTTCTTGAATTCCGTAAGTGTGGAAAATACCACAAGCGTCTGGTTCGTGATGTTGGTCTCTAAATCATCATGCTTCAAACTGAATCATTGAACACTTGTTGGATATCTTAGTACACATGTAATGTGAGATGTTACACCTGCGACTTACACTATGAGTAACAATCTTATATACAAGTGAGAGTGACATTGTTTTTGTGCTCCAGATAATTAACTTAGTAAATCAACCATTTGTTTAAAAAAAAACTTAAAATATAATATTTACATTTTTAATAAAGTTGCTTTTGGTTATACAGTATCTCTACCACGTGACACAGCCCGACCTCAGGAAATGTTTTATGCCGATATGAAAGAGCGACAGAAAACGTATTAAATTTTCTTGCAGCACAAATGTACCAGATTTACTATTGCACACATTTGCTGAAAAAAGTCGAATACAAAAAGGAAAGCATGCAAAAATTACATCAAATATTTGCAGAAATTTTTCTCTCTTTTATTCTCTGGCCCCTTTCCCGTATTTTTAATGGTTTTGTGCAGAGTTTTTTAAAGTCTTATGAATCGCTAGTGTCAACTAGCCCAAATATAAAACAAACTCATCACTGTCACAATTTTTCGCTGTAGAACACAGTCCTCACGGTCGAAGAGCTGCACGTGGTGATGCATATAAACAAATGCTCGTGGTTCTCTCTATGCGATTAGTTCCTCCAGGCAGCGCTGGAATATACTGGGTAACAGCACGAAAGTTCCAGGATGTCGCAATGTCCTCTTTATGGCATGGTGTGTGAGCATGGTCTGTGTATTGAGCGAGTGTCCTGTTCAGTTTGAACGCTTTGCTGATGAATAAGTTATTTTGTCATGAAGTAAAAATATTGGTAGTTCATGAAAAAGCATTAATAACACTATGTGTTGTTATCGGAGTTGCAAAAAGGTATGCACTAAGTATCTATAAGCGTAATATTATTTTGCAACTATGCTTGTGCTATTATTGTTCGTAGTTCTTGAAGCTTGAAATGCAAGTTTCTCGAAGCACATGGAGGTGTCCTGGAATAACTCGATTGTGGGAAACAATATGGTGGTTTTCATGTTGAGCGGCAAACACAATATGACTAGTGTAAACCATAGTTTTCATAGTGAAATAACAAACGTGACTGGCGAATGCCATAGTGTTTACACACGGGAACAAACTGTTGTTCTGAAACAAGGGATTAGGGTCTGTAAGAAGTGCAGTTCTGCAATTCGTAACACTGTGTAACACTGGAAATAGTTTGTGTTTTCACAAAATACTTCGTATTGCGAGATGAAATTGCGAATTTTCACTGGTGTTTCAGAGATTTGAAGAGGGACATTGTTCTTGTGTTGATAAGTCGTCACACTGGAATATGTTAAGGTGATTAAGTTCTCACATGTGCTTTGAAGTTAGTTCGTTGTCGTCTTGAAGATAGAAGTGCAGGTCTGGGTTGCGATGACTTGGTGCGGGTCTCGAACTGCTGAGTATCATCTTCCTTGGATGCCTTCCATTGGGTTAGTACATGAACGTATGCAAGTGCCAATGTTTGAAGAACGAAGGCCAAAAGTGTATTACTTAGTGTATTTTGTGGTCTAACGTAACCTAATTTTATAGTGATATCATATTTACAAAAAAATTATCAATGAAAAATTAAGTGACATGAAATAATGAAAAAGTAATCGCTGAGAGTTAAAGTTTAACACTGAAGTAAACAATAGAATGTTATTTAAAAATCAAGATGCTAAAAGCTAAACAGTTGGTCTACATTTACGTCATCTGCGTAGAACGTTAGATCTGAATAAATGGCCCAAAATTAACTTAATCTAAACTTAGGTAACTTATCGAAAAACGGAATGGGAATGCATAACGTGAACTAAGTACAAAGCTTATATCTAAGGAAATGCAGAATGGTTGAGGAAAAGAGTATGGTTTAATCTTGATATCCATACCAGTCTTCCGTCGGTGGTTCTCACACTACGGCTGAACTATTGTCAGAATCGGGAAACGTCTAAATATTTCGTTGTATAAATACAATCGGTTTATTTGAACTCTTCTGTTTATTTTTGACTTTGTATTTTTGGTTGATGAGTCATGAGGTATGGTAATCTCAAGCATTGCATCGTTGGTTTTATTCTGGATGTCGGGGTATATGTTATGAAAAATCTTGTTTACAAAGGTACTTTTAGTAGTTGTACTATTTCGTGTTTATTTAGAACTTTTATGGCATAATTTGAATCTTAAATAACACGCTATAATAACAATATAAAATGTGATAAATGCGGCTACTAACAAATAGGTGGCGTTTTCGACCATTGTGGGTGGTAAAAAATAACTGGAAGTAAAAAACAAAGTATTACTGGATGAAATTTGGGGTTGTGCAAAACTAAACTCTATTGCCTTATTTTATTCTGTGTATCGCTGTAGCGGTAGCTTTTCTTGCACATTTAGATGGTCATTTTGTATGTGTGTGTAAAAGGAAACATAAAGCGTTACGGAACTTCATTTTTGTCGTGAGACGTCACATGAAGTAAAGAAAATGGGGAGAGGGAATTGAGTGTCTGAAGCTAGAAACTAGTAAAGCTGACTGACTGAAGCTCGAAAGATATGAAAGAGATTGCAGCATAACACGTCTGAGAAGATACACGTAGTTGCCAAGTGGCATTTTGCTGTTACAAAGCACTATTGAATTGGCAAGTCTGTATGGGAGAGGGAAATGTAGCAACATTGTTGCTGCTAACAGAGGAATGTAGGACGATGTAGACATTGGGTGTTGTATTTGTCTTCTCTGGTGACATGACGTAAGATAGACAGGGAAAAAGTTACGTGTTGGCAATGAATTTACATATCTAGGTTAAAAGAAATGCGTTATATGTATTTAGTAAAACGATTCATCGCTTGAAAAATGATCATTTACAAAGAACTTGGGTTCTCTTTACCGAATACATTTTGAAGATAGTAAATTAAATTTAAAATAAATTATGCTATGGGAAGTAACCTATTAGCGATAGAAAATAAATTCCTGAGTAAGTATACTTTGAAAAATTGAGCGATGAGGCGTGCTAAAACATGAAATACAGATTTGGAGATAGAGTTTATTCCTTGCTTAGAAGTGAAGACATAATTTGAGGTTTGAAAGATATAATTTGAGTGAGTTAATTTTGAGAAGCTTAACCCACAATAGGGAAAGAGTTTTTCAGTATTTCAATGAGGAAGCTTTCCTCGTGACTTTTTCATGGGAATGACGACAAGTTTACCGAATTATTACTGAGAACTATCGATACTTTAGCAGCGGGTGTGCGCCGAAATTATTGGCTTCGTGGCGTGGATTTCGCGTTAATGACACATATTACCTAAAACGATGCCCGGTTCGAATTTCTGTAAGGTGAATTAGGAAACAAATTTGTTGTATGTGTGAATGAATCGTTTGTGTTATTGTAGTGTAATGTTGTATGAGTACCTAATATTGTTGTGTGTGAAGTTGTCTGTAAAAAAAATGTGCTGAACAAAATTTAATTTTGTTCGGGCTGGAGTGAGGTGTGCTTTGTTGCATTATGTTGTGTAAGGATGTTATTTGAATGTTCAAAATTTAGAATGCTAAATACTGTATTTTAGTCTTTGTATGTACGCACCAGTTCTGTACAACTAAAAACGCAATTGTCCTGCCTGAAAATGGTTTCTAACTGTAGTGTTTACAGGATGGACTTTAGATGTATGCTGATTTTCAGATAAGTAACTATAGTTTTTTAATTTTGCAATTGTGCGGGTGGAGAAATGAATGGCGGGATTGTACATAGTTTTTAAGCTATGACCACTACTTTTACCTTTACCTCTTTTTTAAAACATGAGTCCAAATTTCGTTGATGCTAGCTGTTGGTTGGAGTAATGGTGTTTACAGAACGTATTTGAACGTGGGATTGTTTATAAAAGAATGACAGAAGAACTGTTGAATTACTATTGAACTAAACTATGCTTGTCTGTTAACTGAATGCTAAAGATGGTAAATGAATTTTCACGTTAAAAATTTCGCTTGGATCTTACAGTTATGAAAACTATACAACAAATAAATACGATTAGTGTATTCAGATGCTGCGCTTTTTAAAACAATAAGCTAATTAGTTTTAAATACAAAAATGATGTGAAAATTCACTTTTTCCAGTTACTGATAATTGAGGGTTTCCTGAGTTTCTCAGTTTTCCGCAAAAAATCAAGTGATAGCTTACCAAAATTTTGTTCATTCGAATGAACTTATTCATTTCACATGAATATTGTACCAAATAACAGGAATTCAACCATAGCAGATAACTATCCAAATGGTGGGAAGTAACCGACAGGACCTAACAATGGTAAATATGACAAATGCAATTATAGAGAAGGAAGAAAACCCAACCACAAGAATAATAGACGGTCAAATGATAACAATTAGAGATATCCGAGGCAGGGGGAAATAGTAGGTCCACCGAGAACGGAATACCAAAACGAACAAATAAATAAGTGTAATTTAAAGGGAAGAGGTCTGAAACTCAGGAAAGGGATGGACATGCCCCGCTAACTTGGCGAGACCAGCAGACAACCTTATGTCTCCCATAGAAGAAGTCACCCAGATTCCTTTAAACTGAGAGCTCGGGGAGAGCTAAAGACCTACATCCGGTCTTAATAACACAATCGAAATTAACCCAAGTAAAATAGATGAGAAGAGTGATTTCGGCCGCAAAAGTACAAGAAGTGGCATAAAGGAAAGAATCGAACTAATAAATAAAGTGGATACAAAACAAAAGCCGCAATAAATTGAATTAATAATGAAACATGAAGAAATGTTCGACGATAGATCGGGATGCCACAAAACCAATATTTGCAAAATGGAATTGAAGGAGGATGTGTTAAACAAGGCAAAACTCTATACGATAGCTTACACATTCGGAAAAGCAGTACGCAAGGAGTTGAAAAATTCCGAGGATTGGAAAGTAATAGACAGGGCAGAAAGCACAGATTAGAATCTGCTACATGTAGTAAAAAGCAGATGGCTTAGTTAGATCGGTTCTAGACCTAAGAGAACTAAATAAGTATGTCGTAAACCCTCAGAACCAGATTGAAACTATCGAAATATGATAACTAGTTACGCAGGAGCCTCCTATTTTAGCAAGTTTGATTTGTCCTTGGCGTACTTTTACATTCGCTGATCTGAAGAATTCCATCTAATTACGACATTTCGATTCGGTGATCACTCCTTTCAGTTTACCCGACTGCCATATGATCTATCTAGTTCGGTAGCAGGATTCATATCAATGACAAATAGCATCTTTTCCCCAAACCCATCTAACTGGTTGAAAATTTATGTCAACGATATGTACTGCTATACGCAAACCTTCCAGGAACACCTTATTAAATTGGAAATTATACTTATATCACTCTTGGAGAAACGGACTAAGCTTGAAATTGAGCAAGTGCACATTAGCCGCGGAAGAAATCAACTTCTTGCGACACCGAGTATCAGGACATAAAATAACCCTATAACGGATAACGAAGATAAAATAGCCAATTATCCGAGGCCTACAACGAGGAAAACGGTACGAAAATGGTTAGGACTGTGCAACTGGTGGAACAAATTTATCCACTATTACGGCGATCTGATTGGGCCATTAACACAGCTGCTTAGGAAAGGAAGGAAGTTCATCTGGACAAAAAAAACTGAAAGAGAATTTTATTAAAAGGAATAAAATACTTACTTTATCACACGTATCCACAATTTCCACCTTCATCACTTCTACTTTTATTGGTCGTTGTAGAGCGTCTCCATATTCATCATCAGAAGCCATGACTGGAAGATGTTTCAATATAATTAACAAATTATTCCTTTCACCATATGATTTCGGAAGATCTTCAGCTCACTAACTGCTAGGCATTACTACGTATATAACTCAAGTGAAGTTTCAGCTTTGAAATTATTGTCTAATTACATAAATGAAAAATAGAGCTTGCTTCCTGAAACAAAATGAAAAGAGTTAAATTAGATATGCTGAGTAACGAATTGTATTATAATTGAAAGTATTAATTATGATATATTGTAATTAGTTGCTTTTAATCAGAGAAAGATAAACCTGAAGTTATTTTGGAGCAGAGATTAAATTGCAATGTATATAACACATTCACTGGATTATAGCCTGGCGTTAAGTAAAATCCACAACCTGTGAAAACCTACGCTGTCTCGACAAAGTGAACGCTTACTTAATTACAAAACCAAGTGTCTTTTCATACGCCTTGTTTAATCGTTCAATATAACAATTTGGGAACTGGTTATATGTTGTGATTATATTGCTTAAGGATGACCATGCTAGCATAAATTGCATTATAATTAAGTACATAACTTA
>JAGDQP010072993.1:0-10439 GCA_022664845.1 Lepisma saccharinum | reverse complement strand
TATTAACAAACAGCAACCACTTCTAGTTTTAAAATAGCTTCTGTGTACCTTTCGGCTCTAACTACATACTATCTATTAGATATTTGTGCAAAGTATTCTGTATCAGTTTTTAACCAGGACTCAGTAATATCAATAATATCATAGGTATTACAAATCACTTCATCTATAAAACCTATTATTTTACAGTACATGTTGATAAAATAAGTTGATTGAAATATCCATCAAGTATGTTTGGTAATTCTCCCTTGTCGTCCGATTAATTCAAGTTTGTTTCACTGGAATTATTATCCGCCCTTTTCCCATTAACACCCATAACCTTGTTTAAGGAAGGAATTGGGTTGCTGTTATTTGCAGTAATAATCTTATCGTCACGACGTTTACCAAGAAATTCGGTTTATAGTATCCCTTCTGGCCAGAAGTCAGGGTTTGCAATTTGATCGTAATCATTTATGTTTAATAATACATGAAAGGAAGCATATACCCTGGGAATTTTGTTTTCAGTTTTTCCCATTTTTGAAGTCAGATGTTTGCATTTTCTTGTACATACTCTACAATATCTTGATTATTATATCTTGGTCTAGCTTTCTGACACACAATGCTTTAGTGCAGTTTAGTTGCATATTCACTTTCAATTTTTGGCCACCCTTGTACCTTTCACCAATGATGATTTCGACTTACTTACTTGTGCGGTGCATTGACTCAAATTTTGGGTTTTATTATGGTAGTTGCATGAGCTTTCATTTTGCCCTAGGTTCCATACACCTTGGTTAATACTCATTTCGTCACTCGGTAGAGTCATTAACAATAGGTTGTTGGTTATGTTTCGAGGACTGAGTTACACTTTGTGAATTTGGGTCACATTTGCCTCCAAAATTGTTTTCTCGTGTGTCTTCATTGATAGTTCTGGTAAATTGTCTAGCAGCCTTACTGTGATCAAATTTAGAATGTTTGTTATTGACATAGGTTTGCGTACACCCTTGTACAGTATTGGGATTTTGCCAGTCGCTTGCTACTACCTACCCTGCATCAGTTTTACCTAGAGCCGTTGCTTGTAGCAGCTCTACTAGTTTGTTGTGTTAGAGCTATAACCTCGGCTATCAATGATTCAAACTGGTCACTCAGCTCCCTAAAACCTTGTATAACAATATTAAGTTCACACTCTGGTTTGCACGCGTCTGCACCAAAATAAGTATTGTTTTCAACCTTTGAATTATTAGTTAAATCACTACCACTTTCTTTATTGCATGAAATATCCAATAAAGAGTTATTCTCATGTGGATGAGAATTGTCGGATGTCCCACTGGCATTCGGGGTTACTGCCGTGTTTTCATTTTTATTACGCACATAAGATTTAAATTTATATGTCGAGATATCATTCTGCAGAAAAGCTTCAAGTTTCAACTTTCCAGTCTTTGACATAAAATCTAGTTTTAAAATGAAACGTGATTGAACTTGTTGTTCACCATAAATAGATTTGGAGCACAGACCACAACCGCCACATGCATCCTTCGCTGGCGTCATATTGCATAATAATAATAATAGCCGTCTCAATCTTTATTTAAAGGGTGGTGGGCAGTCATTCGGCCAAAATAGTAATACTCTACAATAAAGAATATATGTAAGAATTAAGGTAAAAAAACAACAGACATCATCAATATATGCATTAATAAAACACCTAACGAAATAAAAGGCAATTAGCAGGAATACCAAATCTAGAAAAAAAATAAGTAAAATACTATTTACAATTCTTATGCTGGAAGGGCAAATTCGTTTTTGGTTACAACTGCAATTTAGGGAGTGAATTTCTTCAAGCATTTTAACTAAAATACCCTTGGTTGAGGTCTTGCATGTCAAGAAGTTACAAAGTCTCTGAAGTAATTAGTAGTTATTTGCTACTATAGATTTTAGTATACATTTACAGTGTAATTTACAATATAAAAGATCTAAAAACTTGTTGTCATGTTTTTCCTTCTTAGGTACAAGTGTCCAATGTTGAGTTGAGTACATCAATAATTATAATAATAAGATTATTAATTGAGATTAAATTTTGTTCATAGAAATCTAATAAAATGTTTCTCAACTACTTCAATTTGGTCTGTAGCTGTTTTCGTGGAATAGTACCATATATTTTTGAGATATTCAAGTTTACTCCTGACAATTGTCTCATAAAGTAAACGCAAGTTTTGACTCGGGTGATTTCTCTCCATTGACTTAATATATACCCTATTATGTTTCCTGCTTGAGCTATGACATTGGATGTCATGGACTTTAATTTGTAATTCCTATTATACAACAGCTGTACTGACTTTGTTGGTTTGAAGAAAGTTCGTATTAGACAGAGTGGGGTGCATTACACCCTCTTAGTAAATTGCGTTACTATAAAATAAGCAAATACTTTCCTCGGTTACCAGTAGATAGCAACCTACTCGTGTTACTATTTAAGACATTTCCTCTAGTACAAATTTAGATTCTATCAATGCATGTAGGTGTGCTAATGGAAGTTTAATAATCCTCTTACATTTTTCGTCACAAGGCATAGCATAGTACTATGTTCCGTATTTATGTTAAAATCTATATTATGCAATAAAACTCCCAGTTTTGGAAATACTCTTTTTTTAAGTTGTTTATGTGCTCGGGTGCACTTCGTAAATAATGTGAAATTTTAAACTTGGTAAAATAAAGACTTAATATCGTAAACTGTAGCGTCGTATTTGGTTTTGTTAAAGCAATGTTTCACCTTCGGATGATTATGAGGGACACATTTTGACGGGAATCGTCTCATGAGGGGTCCCTGCACCTGTATGTTTTTAAAGAGAAGTAAAAATAAATGTGGAAAACTCAACAACATTATTTTGAGTTTAAATGATCGTACTTTGTAGACATCGTCGTATATTTACCATATTTTTCTGTGATATTTCATAACTTTTAACTTAGTTACGACAGTATTACGTACCATATACGGCGAACGGCTATCACGAATAAAAACTGATCGGAAGTGAAAAACCGGATGTGAGGTCTGCTATATATAAATAAACACTTAACCTGGACAGAATATGAGAACAACCTTTGCAGAAAAACGTATAGCGCATTACACTCTCTTCACCGCTTCAAAAAATTCCTTCATGTAATCATCAAAGCCACTTTAGTGCAATCCCTTGTAATATCTCAAGTGGATTACTGTGATGCTGCTTACATCGACCTTACTGAAGACCTAGCAAAACGCTTACAGAATGCCTGTGTCCGCTTCGTCTTTAACGCAAAGTACTTCGACCATTTATCGAAATATGAAAATAAATTAGGCTGGTTTGATCTTCGGGAGATATAAGTTAGTCACAACGAAATAACCGCCATACTTGTCATCCAGGTTCAAATTTCTCAGTGACGCTCATTCTTTAAACACCCGCTCTAAAGATAACATGGTACTCTCAGTGCAAAAACATAAATCAGAGTACGACTCAAAATCTTTCAACGTGTATATTACTAGAGCTTGGAATGAAATCCCTGAACACATCAGGGACTCAGGTTCTCTTTTAACATTTAGACGAAAACTTAAAAGAATTTTTATCACAGTCACAATTCTCTCTCACTTACTAGACACACAGGTATACAGATAACGATACATGTTATATAATATCATTAATATTGTTATTATTTTCTCTCGAGTTAGTATTTTTCTTTCTTTCAGTAATCGCTTTATGAATGTAATATTATATATTTCTTCACTTTTAATTGTAACTGATAATGTATGATTCTTAGTGTTCATTTTGTTTTGTAGTATTTTGTTATTCATATCATGTAAATTTAATGTAGAATGTTGAAATGGTTGAGTGGAAGGAAAGGTTATGCCTTAACTCCCCCATTTAAAAGAAGAATAAATAAAATGAAATGAGGTCAGACATATGTCAGATCATGGTGATGGGGATAGTTGGATAATTCCATTAGCGCAAAAGTCCCGCAAAATGGCCAAATATTACGTTATAGTTGTTTGTCTGTATTATCTAGATTAAGTAAAGCGATCTTGATGATCCCGAGGCCCGTTTGCGATAAAAATATGTCACGCGGACTGAGAAAGTTTTAAGATTTCAACAAAAGTCATACAGTCGAAGTTCATTGGTAAGTCACGAACATGTTTATTTGAAGTGAGATTTACAAGAATTTCAGAATTTAAGGTTTACAAGAATTTACGAAATTTTAACTGAATTCCGGGAACATTATTACAAACTGATAGCTGCGGTGAATTCATATAATCAGCAGGTCTCAAGTTGTAAAATATATTGGCGAGGGATATATATATATATATACTCAAAGGTAGCAGTATTTCTGGATGTAAATTTTCATTGTGGTGCTACCATATGCAACATCGTGCAGATGAAAATTATAATAAAGGAATGGTATGGATTAATTTTGTGATTCCTAATGTGTATATAACACAGTCGCAAGAAATCATTTCTTTTACGATGTCAGATACAAAGAGAAGCAATAGAATTTCCATATCAAAGAAATATCAACCTTTCTTTGAACATGACACTCTCTCCAGCTCATTCTTCGTACCATATCTCAAATTCTAGCTCGGGACCACTTTTTTGATAAGCATCATTCAGAAAATAGTATATTGCTGCAACAGTCACTTGACGAATTCCTCTGGTTTTCTTCACGTGGGATACTTTTAGATAAGTTTGTGAAGCACTAGAAGATGCAAAATAAGTATTGGCAATTTGATTGCCCCATCCCATCTTTCTGACATGCACTGGCCCAAAATTCGTAGGAAAGCTTGTTCGATGTGGAAGGCACCGATCATCACCATTAATTTTCCTCTCCAAACATGCCTGGATAATTCTATCGAATCACTTTTGCTAGTGCTTTACACTGATGGTCCATTAATGCATGGTCCCTTACATTAACAGGAATTTGATTTCCGTTAAGAAATTGTGTAACTCGTTTTATTTGTTTCATCGGGTGCTTAAAGATAACTATTGACTACGAATCTTCTCAAAACAGTGGTAAAAGAGTTGATATTCCTGGAACGAAATCAATTGGAGTTGTTTGTCTACTTGCGTGGTAGGCAGCCCAAGATGCATCCAGTTCATTATTGGTATCCTGGATGACAACGTGTTTTATCCATGTAAACTTTTCTGTTGAAACCTTTCTATGCAAAATGAAAAAACAGGAATTAGTCGCATATTTAGTTTCTTAGAACGATCTTATTATTTTAGAAGGGAGCCACAAATATCTAAAATCCTGAAATTGCTATCAAAATGTTCGCCTTGTTCAAAGGGTGACATCATATATTTTCCATAATGATTTCTAGCCTATTTTTAACATAGAAACTGAAATCCTTGACCTCAGAAACATATAAAGCAATACCAAACACTCTTTTCTTGTAACATGTAAAAACAACTGTAGCCCTTTTGAAATTTAGCCGCCATCTAGGATTTCAATCAATTTTTGCGATGCCTCCCCGCTTTAATTTCATTAAATAACCATATACTACATCCATACTAATGGGGATGTTCTTATCACAACTTGCAGTTTTTATACATGTAGCACCTCCACTACCAGATAAATCTAAAGTTATATACCTAGGTATAATATGGAATACATACATTCATTTATTAACAATATATTACATATATAATACCCAAGAATTGTAAAATAAAAAAGAAAAATGCAATACAAAACTTAGTATACAAATATAATTAAAATTAATCAAAGTAAATACATTTCTGTCCAATCATACAAAGTATATAATTGATTAAAATGGTTATAGTCATTCATTATAAATAAATTAAGTTCTAATACACAATAAGATTAAAGTTGAAATTTACAATTTATAATGCACTAACATTTGAAAAGGGTACTCCAGTTTAATTCAATTATAGTTAGGTTTTTCCATTTAATGTTTATTCTTAGTATTTTCATCAAATTCGATAAATTGTCTCCAAAAACGTCCACACTATCATTAAAATTATTAACTATACTAGCACTTCACTGAACTGGAGATTGTTCATGCTTTATTGGTAAAAAAGGAAATATATGTTCTTGTATAATTATGTTCTGGAGCTTTCGTACGTATAGAGTTGAACATGATAACTATTCTACTGAAAACCATGTAAAAATATCAGATATCGTTACACAATCTTTTTTCAATCTTAATAAACCAAAACCCATTTCTTATCTGCTCTAGAGTGTTATAATGAAAAGTCTATTTGAATTTCGATCTGATCCAGATCAAAAATTTATTTTGGATATCTTCAACTCTATCAATTACAATTTTTTGTCACTATTCCATATTACACTAGGTAATTTTTATAACACTAAATATAATTAGTTGATGGTGGAGTACTGCCAAATTATCGGAACTCGTGTATTCCCACTGTTAAAAAAATGTAACATTACAATTCCTGTCTAGTTTTCAGTATTATAAGAAACAGAGAAATAAGAAACACGTAACGTATATGATTTGAAGAATTTCTATCTGATATTACTTAATCACTGGAGGCACTTGAGAATTTTATATATAAATTCGTTGTGAAGGACTTTTATATATTAGTTTCAATAGTGGTTTCAGAAATAAAAAAATATGACTATTATTGTATTCTTTGCTTTTCAGCGGTAGCGTATATTCGAATACATCTAAATTTAATGTAGTGTGTATTGTTTAAGTCAACATCTCTGATATTCTGTCGAGAACGACCTCTAATAGCGTGTTCCGATTTCGAAACAATGAGAATAGACGATTGTATACCAAAATAGAATTGAATGTTCTATTTTTTGGAACAGTGGGTGTGGATTATGTGTGTAATTCAACAAACGTGTTTAATTACCCACATTATGAGGAACCTATTGGGGAGAGGATTAACAAACTATTACGTAATTAACTAGTAGTGAATCTGTAGCAGTTGCGAAAGAAATCGATGATGGTAGGGTTGTTAATTCCTTTATAGTCCATGAAATTTTACAGAGATCAAATATTTATGTAGTTGAAGGGTAATATCCAAGATCCTACTATACATATGAAAAAATAATATAATTCACTTTTTAAAAACATATTTTACTTCGTAGAAAGTAAACAATAAGTCTGTTTATGCATGATTAAAAAGAAAAGCATGGTCGTCGCTGTAATATACAGTCACTTTGTAAATTATTGAATTTAGGTGACTTATGCTTTCCTTTCTAGTTATGCATAAACAGAATTATTTTTTAATTTTTGGTATTTTTTTTTAAAGTATGCTTTAAAAGTGTTTTTATTATTTTTTCGAGTTATTTCAGTGTTCGGATACTTTTTCTCAAGCTGATAATTTATCACCCAAATCCTAAAGTGTTCTGCAACTAGTCAAACGCAACATCGTTGCAGGCTAGTATTTATTTTAGGATAAAATATTACATATTTAAAAGAATAACCTTTGTAATATATATAAATATTTAGAAATATATGAAAGTAATAATAGAATATTATATTTTCACCCACCTTACGTCGATATGCAAAATTTCATCATTGCATGACGTCGTGAAATGAGTTAAATTAAAGTTGAGAAATTTGAATACAAGATGAACCTTTTCAAATTAAAGAAAAGCATGTAAAAGTACCAAGATTTGTTAATATTTTTTCCGAAGTTGGAAATAGTTGTTTAATCCACGACGGAGTGAACCCAGTGTATTGGATTTGCAGTAGTAAGGGGACTATCAGGGTTAGAACTTCAAGACCGTTGTCATTCTTTATTTTTATGCTAAATACATTGTCCGTTTGTGTATATGGAACTAGGATTACGTTTCCTCGTTTAGCCCTATTTAAACCCTTTTAACGGACACCTTATTAGTTGTCTGAAGAAGATATAAGTTCTTTACAGCTGAATACCACAGGAAAGGATGTGCTTTTCTCCATTTATAACAAAACTGAAATAAGACTGCTATCTGTTTCCTCTTTGAAGAGCTTTTCTAACAAGCCATCATGCGTGAAGAGAATATGCGTAGTTGTTCTTTAGAAGCAAATCTTTATTTCATGTGCAGGTGTACGTAATGCTCATTATAAGCTTTTAAAACGCTCTTCTGTAGAATCAAGAAAATGGAGAAAATATTTTCTTTTCCTGTGGTCTTCTGCTGTTTGCGCTCGTCTATGATGACATGACGTCTAGAGTTGCATTTTAACATGCATTTATCTGAAAAGATGGAAAGGAAGCATAGTGTTATTTCTGAGGAAAGAATTGAATTCCTAACCATATTGATTTTTGAGTTTCAGTTTGTTTCAATCACCAGATATGTTGCTACTCACTTGGAGAGCAGTCCCGAGACCTATAGTAATATCATTAGCAACGTCACGAAAAAGGCTTGAACTAATCTCACTGTACATTCATACCTGTGGCAATGCAAATACGTACTAATGTTGAAGATACATTCTAAAAATGGAAGGAAGCCATAAGTCAGAATTAACGAAATTTCTTTGAATTATTTTGACTCAAGTAAATCTTTGCCTGGGGGAAGGCATAATACCTTACTGAGGTCTCTTAGTGAGCTGTAGGGTATGTGGTGAAAACACGCTTAAATTCGTATATATAGTCTGTAGTTTGGTGTTGTATCTGCGTCTGAACTACCTTATCACATCGATAGGAGGTTCTACACAAATCATGGATTTCATCTTAATAATATAGGTAATAAATATGTAAGTACAGAAATATTAAAGGTAGCACAGAAAATAGATGCTGATATGAACCGAAGGGTAATTGAAATAAACGGGCGTGAACAGGGAAACGGGATGGAGAAGCTGGCTTCATAGATCGGTGTATGTCAATATGGAGACAGATAAATAAATCAGACCTAGCACACCCCTTGCAGTATAGCTTACAAGATCTTGCAAACGAAATTCGAAATAACACAACCAATAATATAAATCTGGATACTATGTCTGTTAAATATCCTACTTTTACATATTAATTTACAATCCATGAGAATTAAGCTCTCTGAATTAGATATATTTTTAGACGAATTTCCTTGTCATATCTTGTGCGTTAATGAATACTGGCTAGTGAAAGACGAAATTAATCTGTATATACCTCCAAATTACAAGCTAGCTACAATATATTGTAGAAAAACATTTAGCCATAGGGAGTTGCTATTTACGTCAAATCAGATATAACTAACTATATAATTTTAGATGTTAATAATTATAGTATGCATGAAGTATTTGAGGTAACTGGTATCCTGTTTAGTACTATAAAGTTAATAGTTTTATCGATATATCGAACTCCTGACTCTGATGCTAGTGTGTTCATAACACAATGGGAGAAACTTACAAAATATATTGAAATATATAAGCATTATAAGGTTGTGTATATGGGGGGATATAAATATTAATGTACTAAATAATATTCCCACAAAAATGTATTTTGTTACACGCTTAGATAGTTAGGCTATTATTATATCAATGATCAACCAACAAGGAAGAAATCATGCTTAGATAATGGTAAGTAAAAACTATTTACTTAGACAGAAGATACCACAGAGCGATACCTTAGTTTTTAAATGGATTGATATTACACCTGAACAAATACTGAAAATAATTTTAATATGCGAAAATCTCATAGTGAAGATTACTACGGATTATCTAATTTTATACTGAAGCAAATAATACATACAGTTCTCTATCCTGTTACATATCTTGTTAATTGGACACTCCTTGAAGATACTTTTCCTGATTGTCTTAAAATTACTATACCTATACCTATTCATAAAAAAGGAGATAGAAGAGATCCGAATAATTATCGTCCGATTTCTCTTGTACCAATAATTTCTAAAGTAATTGAACAATGTATGCAAATGCAGTTGTCAAGGTACTTTGAACATAATAATGTTTTTAATATGTCGCAATATGGATTTAGAACTGGTCTTTCCACTATAAAAGCAGTTAAATCAGTTGTTTCAGAAATAAAGAGCGGGTATGAATCTCGCTGTTACACTTGTGTCACTCTAGTTGATTTAAGTAAAGCATTTGATACTTTCTCACATGATATTCTATAATATCGTTTCAAAATTGCAGTTTTATAGTATCCAGAGTAATGAACTCAATTTAATTAAATCGTGTCTCACTAACAGACGTCAAAATGTTAAAATTAAGAATGTAAAGTCTGAAGAACTAATTATACAAACTGGAGTACCGCAGGGCTCTGTTCTTGGTCCTTTTCTCTTTCTTGTATATCTGAATGATTTGCCAAGTTGTTTACCACATAAATCTGATTTGTATGCTGATGATACCACCTTTATTACAAATGCAGAAAACACAAAGTCACTACAAGGAAAAGAAATGAAGAAATGATAATAGCGTCCTGAAGTTGATTTTACATACTGAACTAACCTTGAATGCTGCAAAAACTGTTGCACTCTATTTCAGTTTAAACCATGAAAATGCTAATGATAGTAATATTTAATCTGTCAAACTTTTGGGTATA
>JAGDQP010072992.1:0-10439 GCA_022664845.1 Lepisma saccharinum | reverse complement strand
TGTTCTAATATATCTTTCGTAGTGCCTATTCGTAAATATGAAGTCTTGATTCCCCTGAGTTTGATATTAAATAGCCATGTTTTCATGTTTATTAAAGTTATTTCTACTTCAAATGTCACTTTTCTCACTATATATTAACTCAATATAACTGCAAGAACTCCCTGATAACAAACACCAAAAATACCCACAACATTCATCTGAAAGGTCTGCTTTAGAGACATCATAATCATATTTGTCACTTTTTATTCTATAGATTGCCACCAAATAATCCTTTCAGATGGTAAATCGATATAAAATGCAACGTAAAGACTCAATTCTAGTTGAATTATCTGCTAGAGTATCTCTTTCGTGGTAAATACAGCCTCTAAAGTATAAGTTTGATGTTTAATTCATTCTTTTACTATTTCAAAAGAGGCGTTTTCTCCTTAAAATGTAAATGAATACTTCTTATACACATGTGAAGCAGTAAGTAGCCTTCAAAACAGTTGCTAATAAGGTAAGTTCTAGTCAAACAAATAGGTCAAAAGGCGTCTAATACACGTTTTCCATTGCTTAAAGCAACAAACATCCGGTATTAAGCTAAATTCAGATTTCAAATATAGTTCAAATGCGCCTTGTATGCTATTCAAAGGAATAATCACCCTGTATTAAGGTAAATTCTCTTAAAAGCAGCGTCTGAAATTCTGTTACATAGTTTTTGCATCACATGTGAAGCAATATATACCTGATATTTCAAGTTAAAATAAGTTTGTACACATAAAATACACTTCTATGTGCACTTTTGGTGCGGTAACTAGCTCACAAATAGCTATATTGCAGTAATTTCAGCTTACATTGGTTCAAGTCGCATTGTTCTACACGTAAATTATGTATATTTCATCGTCTCAGGACTTAAAATCTCATTCATCTATACAAATGGAGATGTGAAAACAAGCAAACACACTACTTATGCAGAATAATCACACCTCTGGAGTAGAAATTATTCATAAAAGATGCTACTATTGTAGCAAATTCTCCTTATACAGGTGTCAAAACATAACCCAGCAATTCCATTACACAATGCGCAAGCGTCTATAATAGTAAAGTATACAAATAAGGTACCGTAGTTTCGTTGTCTTAGCCTTGTCTGATTATACATACAATATTGGTTATAACCTCCTATATATCTATATTCGTATTTACAAATAGACATATTGATATTATGTATACATATTTCTTTATATAAAGCTATCGTTAGATAGATTATTTTTGAATATTTATCCTATGAAATATACTTCTAATATTTCGTATGAAACTTCACTTTTCCTGTTTTCGAGCTAATATCACCCGTGTATGATTATTCAAGAAAGAGTTAACATTCCTTTTTTTTACCTCAACGGAGAAGGTTTTTACTTCCTCGAATCTTCTCTAACACTGCGAAAATTAAAACTATATCTGGCGCATGCCACAACAGATGGTGTGATCTGTTACGCAGCAGCAATTAACATGTCTGTCCAGAGACATTTCTTTTCTCTCCCCCCCCCCCAGTCGGCATAAACTTCCGGTTCTCACGGTCGTAGAACTTCTCCTTCCTCTGTTAGGTCAAGGGGTTGAATCAAAAGGGTAATAGGTGAAGTTTTTATGGCAAAAAGTGACAACTTGTTAAAATTAATGTGAAAAATATCAAATTATGAGCCCAGGCAGGGACCAGGACTCGGACTGGAATAAAACCCTCTATTTTTTGATGATTAATTACATGATTGAGGGGAAGGGAGGAAGGTGACAAATGTCTCTTCTTAAAATTTCAGAACAGCAGAAGGAAAAATGTAAGGAAAAAGTTTTCTCTATATCGGCCAGCTGTTTTACCTAATTTAGCATGTCTCCAAACACTTTATTGAAAGCCTATGGTTTTGTGGTCTTGGAAGCAGCACTGAGGGAGGTAACCGAGTTCATCTCTAACTCTGTGTCATCTTGACCGACGATTTCGACATATCTAGTGTATATTTTGTTCCAATTGTTATCGAATTGATCCTACGGCAAGATAATACAACAATATAAATTTCCAATGCGTGGTCGCTATAGGGTGTTCATAAAATAATTGACATTTATCTGAATTATAAAATTAAAATAGAGGTAATTGCTGGATAAAACAATGAAAATATAAGGTGTTGAAGGCAATATATACATCAAATGATTGAAAACATAATAACACATTGATTATTGAGTATTTCACGTATTGATACTATTGACCATTATATAGAGTATACACTGCATGGACAAAAAAGTGGTACCATATTATTCATCAATTGTTTATCGTATTGATGCAATTAAACACAGTTAATAAGTCGCTTTACTAGAAATTTAAGGTATTCGGTCTATAAAAATATCAATTTCATGTAGTAGTATCATGTCCTTCTACCGCATGTTTTGTAAACTCATAAAAATGGCAGAGGGCGCAAATTCAAACATGGTGTATAAAAATCCTAAGAGGGGGAGGCCATAGCCGCTACTGCTCCCTCCATAATATCCTGAGGATTGCACGATTATACTACTTATCTGCTTCTCCCGGTGATTACAATCTAAAGACCCAATCCTGGGAATTTCTTAAAAATCCAATTTCAAACAGTGTACTGTTATATTCTTCATTTTTACAAACTGCCCCCATAAAACTGGCTACCAAATGTTTTATATCTTCCTTCACAAAATATGATAGATTTGTTACTCCCCTGCTAGACACTCTCTGTGGGGGCGTAACCCCCAAATTCCCAATAACACCCACAACTTCAAATTTTTTGCGGTGAAAAATCGATAGAAACCGTGTAAAACTCCACTTCCACCCTCGCAAATTTTACTTTACACCACCCCAAACTAAAAATCCCGATGAAACCCCTGGTTAGGAGTTCACAAACAAGGAAAAACGAATTGATATTTTCCTGAGTTTTCTTGTCACACCAGGCATTTGCCGAGATGGTACCTACAAAGTAGGCCTTCGCCCTGGTCGACTACTTTCCAAGACCCTTTCCACGGGCGGACTGGTAACCAATGGGCCCACCTGGGAAACCAAAGGAAGGGCCTACTCACAAGTAACTAAAGGGTCCTTCTGCTAGTGAGCGTTATGACGTGTTGGCCTTGCAAAACAGTTTCCAATGGTCTTCAATACGCTTCGTGGTAGTGGGCCCCAAAACTAATTTTCAAGGACCCTTAAAGGTCATCAGGTCGTAAAATATAAAGTATTTAGTAGGGAAACCCGGGGCAGAATGGTGCATTTGATTTAAAATATTAATAAAAATCACAATGTTAAAGTTTAAACTGAAACAAAATTTTAAATTTGTTTTTCAAACCTTTATGAACTATTACAAACTAAAAAACTTCTCCAAAAATGAATAAATCTACGTTCTTTTATAAAAGATAAGAAAGGGTGCAAAATGTCTTGCTCTGGTGTGGGTGGGGTAGAATGGGGTACTTTGAAAAACGTCCCTTTTATGATGTACATAATTCACACGTAAGTACTGCTTCGTCATCGTCACTATCTATGCCAGCACATGAACTGTGTGACTACTTTTTACACAAAACATACGATTTCCAGCCCTCCGTTCAACGAGAGTAGAAATCTCCACACTAGAGACAAGTATATAGTATCTTCTTGACCATCTTCACTTGACTTGGTCTCTCCGAAGATAGTTTCCGTTTCTTTCACGCTCTTTCTAATTTTGTTCATGTTCGGTTTGCTTCTTGGCTTTCGGAGTAAGCCTAATTGTTTTTTCCGTTACTTTACATTCTTCATGTGCTTGTTTTTTCTAACACTGATTTCAAGTTCATTTTTGTAGAACGAAATTGTTATCATCGTTGTCTTCGACCCCCTTGCTGCACTTTCGGTGTGGGTAAGATTGCTACATGAGAGGAAGTACGAAAGTTGAAACCTTTCTGGGTAGGACTGACGTTTGGGGAAAATCATCTTGCATTCATGGGCATTGTGAACCTGAAGAACCTTCTTCAAGACTTTTGGATGTTTCTGGTCTTTCTGAAGGCAATAGTTGTTGTGGAGATGCAATAAATGTTTCATCAGTCGCTACTGATGGCAAGAAGTCTTCGTAACTAGAAACACGACGGTTTGGGGGCCAGATGTCAGTTTTTTCAAAGTTATGGAAAATGGATACAGTGCCCCACTCCGCCCCACCCCATTCTGCCCCAAGGGTTCTGATTTCATTATGGTAGCTACGCAGTGATATTTTATATTTCATACTAACTATTTATCTTAATATACAGCTTAAACTACTGTTATTTACCCCAACTACTTGTGAAACGTATAGCATTAATACAGTTCAACTTACCTCCAAGCAGATTTTCTTCCGGCAAGCAAATTACAATAATCACACAAAAGGCAGCCTCATGTAGGAACCTATTTAACTAAATGGCTCAGCACTATGACTAATGAAGTCCACCGGTGCAACAAGTGCTAAGAAGTTAATTCTCACAGTTACCACAAGGGACAGCATCTACAAGCGTTTTTAGGGAGGGTACCCTGTACTACCCCCACTACCCCGTTCCGTATCGCGTTCCCCTAAATATAGCCTAGTGCCTTAAAATAATATGAATATATTAAAGCACTTACCCTTAAACTTTATATGACACCTTCTTAGCAATTTGCAAGGCCCTACAGTAGTTCTGCTGAAATTCCAATACAAAAGCGCAGGGGGCCCAAGCGGGAATTTCCGGGTTCCTGGCTGGGTCAGTCTACCTATGATTCTTTCCTCTACACTATCCCGGTATGAGCTTGAGACGCCTAAATGCCATAAATAAATTATAAATGAATTGAGTTCATTCACATGCAACTTCTTTTTATTTCAGGCTTAATGCTTCATACATTCATAGGATGAGTAAGATAAGATAAAATGAATTGTATGGGTGTATTGTTCTCTTGAAATCGTTTAGTGCTCTCAATTGGCAAATAGAGCTATAAATATTCTGCGTATATAGGGCATTCGGCATTCGTCATTCGTCCCGCTTCAGTGATCCACTGCTATTCTGGATCTGGAGTCGAAGGAAGGGACTACGCTGCAGGGATATGTTTTTAAATGGAAAATCTTTGTGCAATTTCGTGCATTAGTAAGAATTATGTTATTCCTTAATCACAAATACGCCGTTTAAAGGTGTTGCGGTAACATGTTTTCAGTTCTTTTTACTTGAGCGAAAACCGTTAAGTAGGAATAAGTTACTTTCTAAGAATTAGCTATTACTATGGGTGAACTCTGTATTCTCCCTCCAACTGCAAATCTTATTGCTTTGTGTATTGGTAGCCAAAGCTGTAAATCCAGAATACGCCACTGATATATATATATATTCACGCATTAGGAAATTTAATAAAGTTAGTGACCAAGGGTACGTGGGGGTTGTCAAGTACGGTGTTTTTTATTGCACACTATACGGTATAGTATAGTGCGTACTGAACGCAATATCAACAGAAAATTATTACAGTAGGAAGTTAGCACGCAGCATGAAAATAATCAGTGACGTCATTATTTCCTGACCAATCATAGCAATGCTATCTTCCTGTCGTTAAATGGCAAGTAAATAACTTTAAATAATACATTAAATAGATGCGTAATGGTAATTGGTTTGAAGAAAGACAGACGAAGAACGAAGACGGAGTTGTACATACCCTTTCACATTTTACAACATCCTTGCATTTCACACTGTTTCAATGTACATAAAATAATTGTTTTTGATTGTAGAATTACAATATATTGCAACATACGCCATTTGAAATAAGACTTCTTTAACGATGAACAGAAGATCTCATGTATTTGATCTCTCATTGGAAGAAAAGCAAGTTGATGAAGCAATTGCTTGTGTGTTCCATACAGTTCTTCTTTACCGTTCATATGGAAAATTTTCAACTGAAGCAAGTAAAGAAGGCAGTTATTCTATGGGAAGCATTGGTTATCAAGATATTGATTGTAATAATATTGATTTTACTTATGTTTCTTGTGTATCGGAGAATCTCGACAGAACTTTGAAGAGGGATATTTTTTCTTTTTCGAGAGCATTAAGATGCCATAGTGGAAGAAGACAAGCACAGATCACATTGGAATTTTTTCAGAAGAAAAAAACAATCTTTCCTATTCCTTATGAGTACATTCTTCCTTGGGAAGTGTGGATTCTACGTCTGAAACTTGCTAAACTAAAAAATGAACAAGAAATGCATCTTCACAGAGAAAAGACACGTGATGTATTAACCGAAAAGATTATATACATAGCAGAGGTCATGAATAGGCATGAATATGTGCCCGAAATGCCCCAGTGGGCAGATTTGGATCTTGTTTTTGACACAACTTATCCAGACGTCCAACCATATCTATTTAAAACATCGTTTTACACGGGTGGATTTTCCAAACCGTGAATATCTTAGATTCCTTAAAGTTATAATGTGAAAAATCGTTAAGAAATTATTTTGGATATGTTTTCTAAACAATTTACTTAAGTATCATTTGTCATATGAATGTTCTGTTATCGAGTGAATGCTGTTTCATTAACGCTTATTTTGTTTATCTCACTAGACATTAACAACACACAATCCTTCTAATGTATTTTCAGTTTTATTAACGTTTATGAAACCGAACATAATAAAATGGAGATGTTCTCTATATTTGAAGATAATTGTCAATGCACAAAATTATATGTCGAATTAATCTTTAAAAGGTAACAAAAAATAATAAAGATGGAGAGAAACCTGAACCATAGCCAAACCTAGTTCTCCAGAAATGACGTACGGCATTTAGTATAGAATATTCCAATTTGCTGACTCCATAGATGTATATAGTAATAATACAGTAGATTCCTCTTCTCGGTATTGATTTGTTAAAAAAGGTAGGCTTCCTAGGTTAGATTCACAGACATTATAATAACGATAGTATAAAATTAGACAAATTGGGTAGTGTAGTTCATGGCTCCCACCAAATGTAAAAATTACGGAACAAAAATAGTTTGTCGTGTACACCGTTTACAGTTCGTTCCGATTCACTGCATGGAATCTGTGATTTCACAGATTCAAATCATCGATTCTTGGAATAGTGAATCGGAACTGCTGAAGACTACTTATTCTGAAAGAGAAGTTGTTAAACGTATAGTCACACTTTAATTGGTATTTTAAATGGTGCACAAGATGCTTGAAGTAATCTAGAATAACCCAATGTAAAAGTAACGTAATAGTAATTTATGCAAAATTATAAAGGTTGATTTGATATTAAATCAGTAAAGACAATGAGTAAATGGTTAAAACTATTTAATACTTATGAAGTGAGTGTTGTATTAATTACCTTAGTTCCATAATTAGTCATAAACGAATAACGAATATAAGTATTGGAAGAGCAAACACTGTAGGAAATTAGTTGAATTGAATTTTTATCTATGGCCTTTAAGCATCTAAGGCTCAGGCCGGGATAGGGGATGGGAAAAGATTAGGGAAGGTGTCAGTCAGGGCCTATGTTGAAGGTGCCATCGCGGCATTTACCTGGTGTGACTAAGGAAAACCCCAGGAAAAACCTGTCAGGATGGTCAGCCGCTGGGATCGAACCCACGAATGCTACGCCAACGCTCTACCACTGAGCTATGGCGGCTCGGTTGCAGGGAATTAGTAAGGACTGCATTAAATGCATTTTGAATTCAGTCGAGTACTCTTGATAGATATTACTTATACTTCAGCCACTATATATCATTGTGTGAAGTGTTTTTAGATCTCATGTTGGGACGAAAACTGCATTTGCAACGAATGAATAATTTTCCACAACACTGAAAAGCAGTCTTGTTGAGAGATAAATAGCTTCTCCACATATTTGTCAATGCAGTCGTCACTGTTGGTTAGACGGACGGCATTAACACACTTTTGACAGGAAATATTGGCTTTCAGTAGGCGACTGTGGAAGAAAAATAAAAGAAGTACCGTACATTTTCATTTGTTGATAATATTTTTAAAAATCCCAAACTTGGAATACTATGTGAACCTTCACATTCCTCTTTACTTATGTGAAAAATCTTTCTTCCTCCAGAATTTTATACTTAAATTTGGTAATCACATCACTTCAGTTCACGATCAAGGTTAGGATTTTTAGGTGCAATTTTTATAGGGAAAATAGAAGGGAAAAGTTGCTACTATAATACCGAAAAAAGAGTAAAAAGTTTGATCTGGTACATTTAAAAATTACAGAATAAGTTTTTAGTACAAAATATAGGTACAGAGATAATTGTATTCAGTAGGTTATGCATCAGTACTATATTTACCAAAGGAGGAAGAAGATAAACTCTTGCACTTCACAATATTAAGTTTTTAAAAGTAAGTTTATTTCTGTCTGGAGATAAAACGTTGAATATTTAAATTTATATGTACTTCAGGCATCTCAGTCTTAGGCTGAATTTAAGTGGGGAAAAAGAGTTGGAAGGTAGTCGGCAACGGCCTAGTTCCTAGGTACCATCTCGGCATTTGACTTGTGATTGAAGAAAAGCTGACCAGGTTGGGCGGCGGATGAGATTGTTCCCAGGACCTTCATATTGCTAAGCCTTCATATAGAGTGAAATTTCCGCTGTGTAAAAGCTGCACACAAATCGATGTTAAATTCCTTCGAATTTTGAATCTGCGAAGAACACTGCTGAAAGGCATTTTGTAATAGAGACTGCCGGGAACGTTTGAAGAGTCGTGTTCTTTTGACCCTCTAAACTGGAAATGTTTTTGTATGCCGTCTCGCTGGTCTTTTTCATTTAACGTGGTACATTGAATCGCAAACAGTGCATCGTATAAGAAACAATTCCATCAGTTTCTATGATATCTTACTTGAATTCCTGAGTCAGGACGAAAAGTCGAGATTTGAATACGTTCGGCATGATGAAATCTTGCACTAAACTTGTTAAGCAACAAATTTACATTCACTAATAGGAAACAACTGATTCCAGTAAAATTACATGTGAAAAGAGAGAATACAATGAACATACATAGTAGATTCCCCACACGATATCCGTGCACTCGGCTCACGACTGACGTAAAATACGTTAAATTCTTTACAACCAACTGCTGTTTTACAGATATACAGTAGAGCTAACTTACTTTGAGCAAGTGTCAGCCAGTAGAATTCATCATTGTAAAAGGTGCATCTTGTGGTTTGCATTCAATCCTGTGTTCGCTAACACAGGTCTAATACGTAATACAAATTGCTATCCAAATGAAATTTAAAAGTAAATTACGTGATAAAATGTGCTGTGAAAAATATTAAGAAGTAGCAGTAAAAAATGAAAGAAATAAGGGGATTAAGGGCAAAGTGGAGCGGAAAAGGGATAAAGGTCCCAAAAAGGGGAGAAAAGTGCTGAAAATTGCCTCCATTTTCAACTGGAGGCAACTCATTGGCTTCTTTTAGAAACGTCTATGCACCTAAAAATCCTGTCCCTGTTCATGATTTTCCGTAAATTGCCTAGTCACAATGAACAGTTAAAAAATTACTGGCACTAACTGCACTGCAAAAATAATACTATTTAAGCTGGTTCTGTGTAACGACTCTATTAAAACAATTGTCAAATAATGGACTAATTGTTGGATTTTAAAATAAACTAATTAAATTAACTCAATCGCAGGGTCATATATTTATTAAATGTTTTAATTTAAATTTTATTTCATTGATGTTCCAAGATTTGTATGATTTAACGATTGTTCTTTACCTGTTTCATAGCAACATTAGAGGAGAAGGTTCAAATATGGGCTATGGTTCAAATACGGGCTAGTAGACGTTTTAGACTGTCTATATGCTTGTGCAGTACTGCTGACTGTTGACAAAAGTGTGAAACAGTTCCTCAAGGACGAAGGTAGTGGCGGAATTAAGTTAGTGACAAATAGTTGGATGTTGTTAATTTATTTGAATGTTGTGCCTGTTTTCAGCATTGGGAAAGTTTAATCAGGCATTTCTATTTCAGCTTATTAAACACAATAAAACCACATATGAAATGTTTTATATGATAAGTTGTATTCCCCAGATACAGCACTCGTAGTCTGTATAAAACAATGAATAAATGATATTGCGTATTGACTTCTGTTGCGTCACGAAACAACCCCTATGAATGGTCTAAATACGGGCTACCTTCCCTACCTACATCTTCATCTTAAGAGTTTCCTTTTCTTAAAACACAATACTTGGAATTTCAAACCTAGTAAGTCCTTTTCAAATTTCAGCAGTTGCTGTGATAAAGAAAAAAGTCAGCAATCGATTTAGAAAACAAGGAAGTGCTACTGCTATAACGGAAAACCCATACTAAGAAACAATTATGGCTTCCTTGGAAAAACAGAAATCAAATAAATGCAAGAAAACGTTATATTTTAGCTTAGTTGAACAAAGAGCTGAACAATTAAAAAATTGAATATGCCTGAACGGAAAAGAAAACAAGGAACTTCAGAATTTACAAGACAAGAATCAGATTCAGAAGAA
>JAGDQP010072989.1:0-10439 GCA_022664845.1 Lepisma saccharinum | reverse complement strand
TATAGTGCACTTTTGTGGGGAGTGTGTGTTGGTCGTTTTGAAATTTAATGTGTAACTTGCACTAATTACATTCTAATCCTTTTATTTTTCTGTGGAATCATTGTAGATGTATAGAAGGAGAACCAAGTGCTGTCGTAAATCAATTCTTGCGTGTGTGAGTTGCTTCTCGAAAAGTGGAAAATCATCTTGGGTAATTCAGGACAGAATTTCACTTATTTTGTTTCCTATCGTATTTGTCGCCTCTGTCACAATCTATTCACTGATGGTCACGTCAAATTATTACAAGCACCAAATCAATGCACATAAAGAATTCCAGGACTGCTGGGAGGTACAGACACCATAATCTTTAAAAGGACTGATTAACTAAATTTGCTTCTCTAAAGGTCAATATTAATTGTGACGGTTTTAATAATCAAACTCGCTGTGGTATACAAACAATGTTCAGAACAAAAGTACAAGCCTACGTTAAAATAGCCTCCACAAAGTTATGATAAGGATACACACATATCGTCATCTAACAATGTAATTAGTGAAGCTGTTGATATAGAACTGTTACAATGAGGAACTGGAACAGTAACTCTTATCAAATGTATATATTATTCAGTTCCACTTTTCTTTTACCACTTTATTGAAACACTATACCTGCACTTTGAATACTGAATAGCTCAAACAATATCACGTCAGTGCTAGTCCATAATGTTTGTGTTCCAGGCATCTTAGTTATTTCACTCATGTATTTTGTGACACTGTTGATGAGAAATGGATCAGTATGGCCACCGCATTGAAACACATGTGTCTTTAAATTATCCCAGTTTCTCTCTTGGACCATGAATACATGAGCATTCAAAAGGCTCTTCAGGTCAGACGCACAGCTTTACATGAAAATAGCTCTATCTCCTTTTCTGCGTTTACAATTTATAACGTACGCATGATTGCAATTGGATCTGAGCGTGTCCCAGCTTGGGTACATGGTTTGTAAGTAGTATTTTTAGAGAACATAATATTAGAAAATAACATAGGAAAGAACATGCACCGTGAACGTAACATAGCCCTCTAACAGGCCAGAACCCTTAAGGGACTGTCCATGAGCTCAATTTAATATCTAATCTTTTCCTTGGAAGATATTGAAATAATCTCTCTGAAGTATAAACAAAGGAAAATATTCTGCTAAGGTTTCTTAAAAGTTTAATATTTTAAGGAAATCTTTATATTCTGACCTTTCAAGACAACGCTAAAATAATAACAGCAGCTCACTAATGTTCATTAATGTGTTGTTCTTGGCATACAGATAATGTATTATGAAATATAATCACGTATGTGTTTCTATATTGACATAAAGTACTAAAGAAAACACTTACGTAACTAGCACAAACTTGAAACAGAAAGTGTTTAAAATAAACTTTTCCGAATATATTTAATATGTTCAAAAGTATTGCTTAGGAAGTTAAATTGTATACATTTTGAAGTTATGTATGAATATTCTACACGTAGTTGAATAATTCTTATATTAAAAGAAGTAAATAATAAAATAAACATCTTATTGAAGTTATTGGTAAAGTTGATTTATACATCTCCATTTTGGAGAGCCTTATAGTAATTTAGTTCATAACTGAAGGGATCATAGAAAGAAGTGGGAATGCACGATGCATGAAAGGTGATTTCTTGTTATACGCATTTCAAAGTCCAATTCTCCCTCTTACTTCCATGTTTTTCATATTCTTAAAACCGCTGCAACTTGGTGATTTTTGAAATTTTGTGTTGAAACTTTTTGAGCAGTTATCTGTGATTGTGCAGTATTTGCTACGAGTGCAAACTCATTTTGATGTAAATATTTCCGTTCTTTCCCTGTATGCTTCAACTGTGTTTTCCTTCATATAATTAAAGAAATGTCCGCGGGTATTTAATTAAGTCTTTTGCTTTCCCTCAAAGCAAGTTAACTAAAATGTACATTTCGGCCAAAGTCGGTCAATGCAATATTTATTTTACAGTTTCGGCCAAAGTCTTACATGCAAAGCTATCTTCAGTTTTTCTTCAAACGTATATCATTATATTCGAGAATAGATGTCAAGAATTCCAATTGTTGTATATTCAATATATAATTGCGTAAGAGAAATGTTTGATATAGTAAAGATAGCATCTCACATTAGGGTGAATGAGAACACTAAAGGTTTCTGTTGTAACGTACCTACCAGTTGATTATGTAGAGTCAAAGTCATAGTTTCCCAAAGTGTGTCAGACCATGACGATTCCTACAGCGTATTACTGATCAAGTCTGACTTCGAGTTACTGACAAGGGACCATTAAAATTCTGTGAATTTGAGTTCTATAAATGCTTATCACCATTCTATAGACATCCAAAGAAACTCCGACAATAGATATTTTTAGCTGCGAAACTTAAATAGGCATAAAAAGGAGTGACATCAAAGTTAAGTAAGCACCTCCGCTTGAGCTAGTGTCTACAAACGAATATGTCTCGTTTCTTTTTATTTGATTTGCGAATAAGTTCAAAGTATAGCACATGTTGGCCATTTTACATAGAAACATTCACAGAAATTGGCAACAACAACAAAAATATAAACAATATGTACAAGAACGTCAAGATAACAATATTTACAATTACAATTATATTTCGTAATTATTCTATTTATGAATGACCTTTGGACCAAGTTTATTCATGGTTAGTTTACATAAAGAGGGCTACATTTCGAGTTCGTCTGATAGGTACACGAAAGTTGATTTGTGACAATATGGCCTCACATTGAAAATTACCTTTAATAATTTTGTGCAAGAAAAGGAGATCACCAATGTTGCAACGATGTGTTTTTATGTTCAATATTTTCATCAATTCCGCATTAGAGAACGCACGTAATTCGGGAACTCTGACTCTCACTATAGCAGCAAAGAAATTTGTAATATTTTCTAACTTAGTAAGATGCGTGGGATATGTCATGGACCATATAGGCGAGCAAAATTCAATAGTAGGTGGCACATATGACTTGTAAAAGAAACAAAGCGCAGACTGATTTCGAATTTCTGTGAAGCGGTAGAGCAAACCGCGCTCCTTATATCACTTCGAGAAATGTGAATAATGTATTCATTGAAAGTGAGCTTGCTGTCAATAACAACACCAAGGTCTCTGAAAGAAGGAACATAATTTACATTATAATTATAATGGTCTATGAGTGATGGATTATGTCTCTTTTCAGAGTAATAGACAGAGCTGTATATTTCTGAGGATTTGGCTTTAAATTTCAGGTAACGCACCATGTTACAAATTTAGATATGTCATCTTGAAGGTTTAAGGCATCGTGGATAGTAGAGATTTGTCTGTAAAGTTTACAGTAGTCGGCGAATAGGAGAATCTTACTTGAGGAGTCTGAAATAAACTTATGTAGGCCGTCAACGGATAATAAAGACAATAAAGTTCCTAGAACATTCCCTTGAGGAACTCCAGAAAGAACAGGAATAAGGATCGAAAAAAGATCCAGAGACTATTACACGTTGTTGCTTACTATGAATGTAATTCTTTAATAGTTGAAGTAGTTTGCCATGCGTGGGATACGAGCAAAACTATGGGAAGCGAGTCGGCCAGAGTATAGTTTGAAGGCATCTTAGCAGAGGTTTCAGCAGTCACCAAGAAAATGAATTCGATGACTGAAAATGCGTAGTATAAAATTATACCATTCAATAGGATAGCCAAGGAGTCGATTTCACAAAATCCTAATCGTCTTTTCTGAGAAGGAAAACTCACAATTATATGTACAAAACTCTTTCTTGTGGTTCGCAACATTTTCACGGGGCCACTTTTATCTGTATATTTAAACATTCGCAAGAACGTACACAGAGATGGAGAGAAATAACGTCATAATTCGAAAATGCTATCGTTTGGTCTTCCTTTCCAGTCGTTGAAAGCATTGTTGACAAAAGAACATGAATTTAATCGCTATAAATGTTTGGCGCCACTCTGAAGAACCCCAAAAGAAACCTCGGAGCAGATAATTTGATAATATTTGCAAAAGTAGATGCCTGAAATAGGTTGCAAACAACAAGAAATAGTTTAGTACAATGGACCAACTCATAGTTGCATTTTAATTTTATCTATGTTCTTTAGGCATCTCAGGATCAGGCCCAATGATAAACTCAGGTTATGAAACAATGTTTTATTCATACGTTTATTTTTCTAGGGAACAATTTTCCGATACAGAAGCTTTTAGTTTGAACATCCTTTGTGTGCTTTAAATTTCACGTTTCATTAAGTTAGCACTATTAGTTGAAAGTTTTAATTCCACAGTGAATAATAGAACCGAATTCAACTTCATCCGTTATATAGATCATGGCCAATTAATTTGCCTAAATGTTGTCTCAATACTCTTAAAGCTTAAAAGATAAGAACAAAACCATATTTAACATAATCATGATATACTTCCTGTTGCATAGAAATAGATTGCACTTAAAGTTTATTTAATTTCTTCAGGGAAAAGCAGCATAGAATACTCCATTTGTCCCCTACGTGGGCTCTTCCATCTTACATTCTTGATACATTGTTTTCTGCACAATACTTAAGCGCTTTTAAAAATTATTTTTAAATGTTAATTCAATTGCGAGAATAATCTGAAAATTACAAACAAAAATAATTAAATCCTTGTCGTAAATTGATATAAAACTTGTCCCCTCCGTGAACAGAGAAGATGCTTCTAAAACATTTCACCGGAGTGTGATACTGGTGCTTAAACTCGGTAGAGTAATCATCTTTGTGATGCCTAAACAATCTTGATTTTCAGTGCCTATTTTACGCTTTGAAGATTTAAAGACTTCAGAATCCGCTTGAAGTCGAAATCAGTCAGTTCATTTTCTGGACAGTTTGTAAAATATTAGATTTTTTAATAGGTTTATAATACAATGATTACTTATATTAAAAATAAGGAGGTCTTTAAAGAGATAGGGAGTGCCTAGCGTTTTTAGTAAGAGTTTCAAAATTAAAAGCAGGCCATTTTGGATGCCTTCAACGTGGACAACGTGATTGCAGATAGAAACCATTGCTGTCCACATAGGAGACAGTTTACGTAGTAAAATAAAGAACGCTGAAATAACTCTTCTCTGAAGTCCAGTAAGGTTATGATACATTAAAACTTCTAGACATTCATTACAGAAATACAGATCAATTTCAGTAATTTGGCAACGACTCACGTAAGAAAAGAAATATGCTAGGTGAGGAACAAAAGTTCTCACTCTTTTTAGTTCTCAACGGAGTAGTTTATTGCAATAATTCCGAAACATGTAAATTTTATTTCCGGAGGATGAAACACTTTGATAGTTTTAAGTCTACCACTCTATTCTTTGCGACCTAGTCTAAGTCTTAAATTACCTTCAATGGTAATATGTTTCGTGTCATGGAGTGTTTGAAATGTCTCAAATATTACCCTAGATACAATATTGTGAAACGTTGTAAGAGAATTCTTGAAATGATATCAACATTATCGCACCGAAGTTAAAAGTCTAAACATCTAAAGTATAGAACAAGCTCTCAAAGATAATGTATCGTACCTTCGACAGATATTGTTTTCTATTCTAAATAATAAATTTGGCAAATTAGTTACATAATATTAAAAGAAAAATACTTCAAATATTTGAGACTACAACTTTAATTCTCGCTTGACTTTTTACAATATGATAAATGAAATACACATTAAATTGCACAGTAACTGTTTCGAATCCAGACAAAAGCATAGTACGAAGCTCACTTAAATATTTCATTTTAGATAATTTTGATACCTCATACAAATAGTTAATTTAATAGTATAGCCCTCAAGCCTTACTTTAATATTTCTACATTAGATTCGTTTGCAATATGACAAGTACATTTGAATCGGTATTTGTTAAAACGACATCAGTCATGAAAATTAAATTAGTGGGAAACTGAAAAAGGTCTAAAATTCATGCTCAACGACGCTGGTAAGCTTGTAACATGAAGCTTTATGCTCAGAATTCTGCTTTCGATAAAGGACAATATTAATTCACTTATAGTTGTGCTTGTATTTAACTTTAAATGTGTATGACTAACATTGTTTTAACAATTGAGACGTGGCAACTAGGAGATTTCAACTTCCTTGTGGAATTTAGTGGCTTTATTTTGGTTGAAGTACAGAACTAATTAAGTGATAATTGCTTTATAAGCATAAGAGCTGACGATAACAAGTTTCAGTGATGTCAAAATTTCAGGGGAGGAGACAGAAGCTGTCAAAATCAACCATGGTATGGACATGCATTAATGTTTTCTGAAGATCTCTACCAAACGATATGAAATAACTCGAATTCAACGGTAGAGGAATTAGTGGAAATTTTCCTGATACACAGGACAACAGTTGAAAGAGCTGTGTTTCACTACAAATTTCGATCGTTAGGTTCCACATCAGCTTAGTGCAACTCAACTGGAGGAGCGCGTAGCGACCTGTGTTTCTTTGATTTTCCTGCACAAAAATGATCGGTTGTTGACAAATGTTGCCACGGGATTTGTCTGTGTTCCCATCTTTGCAGACTTTTCGTTAGTTCGCTTTCGCTTGTGGCGTCCTCAAATCTTGCAACGTTAATTCAACTCATTTCCCGATGCTATACCGTATAATGATGAAATTTTGCATAGCGACGTACGCCGACAATACAAAATTCCATTTTAAAACGAAATTAGTTTAAGATTGGACGATAACTTTTGGAACTTGTAGTGCAAATTACCTTACAACAGTGTTCTGAAAATAGACATAAAAGGCTAATACATTTAGATTTGGTATTTATAGTCTTGATCAGATAGTAATATCGAATGATCAAAAAACACATTCATGCTGGCTTATTGAATCCATAGTGACATGTACACATAACCCATAGACATTAGGTTGTTTGACTAAAAGCCTAAAATCCGGTAAGACTAAAAGCAGATGGTTAGGTGAACTTCACTTACACTAACAAGCAGCTAGAATGTGAATTAATATGTATGTGGAACACAGCCTACCATCAAACAAGGTAATATATGCTTTAATTTGTAGTTTTATAGTGATCATTAAATTCGAATTCGTAACATTAATGGTGGTTACTAAAACATTCAAAATTGAGTGAACAAACATCAAAATTGTTCGTACTTTGATTGAACTATAAGTAACACAAATGAAGATACACAATTCAATATCATAACTTGTACTAGTGCTGTCAATTGTCTCCCCTGTGTAAGGTTACCAACTGGAAAGTGTCCAATGCACAACAAAACTCTGAAAAAGGGAGGACGTTTTGAAAAAAATGCCGGACCCAATTAATTTTCAGCAATGAACACTTTTTCTTGGCAGAATCACGTTCATTATGTACCATCTTTATCTAGTAGTTAATGTTTTGGAGAGGTTAAATGACATAAACAATTATTGCTGATGTCCTAGTTCTCACCAATTTCCTGTACTTCTTCGCAACTTCGCGAACGGAGATAAAATTAGTCGACACTACAACCAACCACACACCTTGGCGACAAATTACCACTCGTCACTTTAAAGTATACCGTAAATAACACAAACCATGCAAATTTAGGTGTAGTAATGTCTTCCTCATTTTATTTTTAAATTGCTTGGCTTTTTCAACAAAAAGACAAATGCCGGACTGACATCTCTAACAAACGTTAAAAATCCGTACATGTCTGGTAAAAAACGGACTGTTTGTAGTTCTACCCATGTAGGAGAAGAATTTAAAATCTCATAGTTATCAGCTCGGTCGTTCAGCTTCATAAGTAAAACGTCTCTCCATTTCTTCCACAGGCGAAACTAAATATTAATGGGAGACCAGAATAGAATCACAGCAACTTATTCCTGAAAGTTCAATTTTCCGTTAATATAGCTCATCATGAATCTGCCTCATGATTCTCATGAATACATTTCCAAATCTCTCTCAAATTCAAATTCTTTTCAAATCTTCTTATAGTCAAATAAAAAGAGAAACTGAAATTAAAGCTAAATTAATCGGAATTAAATAGCATTATGAACTAAGTAATTTTTTCTGAATTCAGTAAATATTAAAAGGGTATCCCACAAATTATATATTAAATTAAAATTTCAACTATACGTAGCAATTATAACTACCATCTAACGGCGTATTCTAAACTAAAATCCATGTGTTTAAGAAGTTCAACAGATGCCGCACAAATATATATGAAACAGCTCGCTATCGCATACGCTACAAAGTCGAATAGCCTCATGTATTTTGGTATTAATTGATTGTAATATTACTTGTCGTTATTCTTATTCCATGTTATTGGTGACATTACATTAACTCCAGCCTCGCGTATGTATCAACAGCGGAATTGATGCCCGTTAATTAGTATATAGGCCTATCGTATGCATGAACATAGTAACTTCTCTTCATCTTGTTAATGTTCTTGTAGAGGAGAAGGTCTGAATACGGCCTACCACTTTTGTTTTTCTAGTATCTCCATAATGTTTCAAGGAATATACTAAAGATCAACTGCAAATAGGTCTGCGATATATTTACTTTATAAGGTAGTTGCAAATTTAGCTTAGAAACCCACGACTATAATATTAACACATATTTTACAGAGATGTCATAATCTTGACTTTTGAAACGCTGGTTTAAATATGGGATACCCATTAAAGTTACCTTAAATAATTAAAAAGAAATTTTAACAGTACAAAATAATGTTCAAACGTGATATAGTGATGATAAAAGTTTATTTACAAAAGTCAGAGTTAGTCCTCCTTTTCTGTACCAGCGCTTTCTTTATGTGCTCACTCGAACACATGATACACATAACTATTATGTTACCCCGTGTGTTCAGAAAATATCCTGTCTCAGAATGTGCAATCCGTATTTTAATTATCTGCCTTTCCTTGTGCAGCTGGTGTATCAAAGTAACAGTATTCATCATCACAAGGATCTACACCAGAAAACATCATCCTGTATTCTTCTGAATCTGTTTCTTGTCTTGTGAGTTCTAAAGTTTCGTTTTGCCTTTCCGTTCAGGTAGATTCCATTTCGTTCAGCTCATTGCTTAACTTAAACAAAAGATAATGTCTTCTGGCATTTACTAGATTCCTACTTTTCCAAGGAAGCCATAATTGTTTCTTACTATGGGTTATCCGTTATAACAGTTGCACTTTCTCGTTTTCTAATTCGATTATTGACCTTTTTCTTTATACCAGGAACTGCTGGAATATGAAATGTACTTACTATGTTTGAAATTCCAAGTACTGTGAATGAAGATGCAAGTAGCCAAGTTAGCTAATATTTAGACTTTTCATAGGGATTGCTTCGTGAAGCAACAGAAGTCGATATGCAATATTATGTATTCTTTGTTTTAAACCAACAACGAGTGCTGTCTCCGAGAAATATAACTTACCTTATAACACATTTCATACTTGGTTTTATTGTGGTTAAAAAGCTGAAATAGAAATACATGATAAAACATTCCCACTGTTGAAAACAGGCACAACATACAAATAAATAAACCACAGCCAACTCTTTGTCAGCAACTGAATTACACCATAACCTCCGTCGTCGGGGAACTGTTTCACGCTTTCGTCGCCAGTCACCAATACAACACAAGCATTATACAAGTCTAAAACGCGTACTAGCCCGCATTTCGACCATAGCACTTATTTAGACCTAATCCTCTACTGTTGTCTTACTTTCATATATTTGTTTCATTCCATTTATTCACCTTCTTTATTATGAACGAACCACAGTTGAATATTTTTGATTGTAGTCTTTTGTAAACACCTTCCTAAGTATGTAATTCTAAGTATTCAATGTACTTGGTGCTTTCTGGATCTAAAATTCTGACGTCGCTATTTTTAACAGAATTTAAATGATGGTAAGATTAATGTTTGCACATGAAAAGACTGTTGTAGGCTATTTCTTGAAGTATAAGAAGTTAATATCATATTGATATTAGGATAGCTTTAAATTCAGTGGACCTATATTAATGTTGAACCATGGTACATCCATTTAAATTGTTGGTGTTCTTACTTACACAATAATAGTCCTAAACTGATGATAATAATACCAGGTAAGCAAATATCCACCATAACACATTCACAATTCATGACCCATTACTTCTCAGTCATCTTCATTAGTTAGCTCCTGAGCTTCCCAGCACTCAAGAAATTCTTTCTCTTCATTGATTTTATGCCAATGATAATGTAACACAATATTAAGTACATATACAAGAACGGTGATGCTGAACAGAATAGGGAATCCAATCAGTGAAGCTTGGTCAGTAAGTCCCCAGGCGGATGTTCGGCCTCTCATCATAAAGTTTTTACACGTTGACAGTAGTTTACAACAGCTCTTCGTTGGCCTTAAAACCTTAAAGAAGAGAAATAAATAGAAGCAAGATTATAGTACGAACATTTCCTTTAAAATATTAAATGAACATCCTTAACAATTTTGACGCTATT
>JAGDQP010072988.1:0-10440 GCA_022664845.1 Lepisma saccharinum | reverse complement strand
ATTCCAGTTTTCGGGGTGCTTTTTCCCCCCGGAAGGGATTGAATAATGAAGTTGATTTCTTGTACACTGTTACGTACATATCAAAGGAACACAGAATATGAAGGCTGATATATTCTTCCTTAATATTTTATGAGTTTTTGAAAATCCCAAACTTCGCATTTTATGCTTATTGGAGGCCCAATATCTCTAGTGGAACAAAATATAAAAATCTAATTTCTTCACACGTTATATATTTGCCAGGAGATACCACGGTAGAAATTTGAACTTTGATATTTGTTTGAAAAGAGTTACAAATTAACAATTTGTTGAAAGATGATCCTGCACGCTTTGGTAGGAACATTGAAGATCCTTCTCTGATGGGAGACCACATAAAAATCTAATTATTCCACAATTTAAACACTTATGTCAGGAGAAATTTCAACTTCGATATCTGAGTTTGAAGGGACTTACAAATTTGAGAATTGGAGATGAATAATGCTCGTGTGTGCTTTAGTAACTCGTATAAAGAGTGGTTGTGAAAAGAAATGTTCTTTATTACTATCAGAATTACGATTTTATTACTGTCATGATAATTGAAATGCTTAAGTATTTACAGATGCAGACAGCTGTATAAGCACTTCACGCACACACAGAAAGGAGATAACGTTTTGCCAAATGCTTGTTTGCATAATAGAATAAAAAAGACCATACGGAGCAGCCATGTTGCCAACTGAACATTGGATATATATAAAATAAGCTCTGTTACAAGATTATTTCAGGATCTACTTTACGTATTCATATCTTTATTGGGCACTCTGATGGTAATATAATATTTACCAAAACGTGTACAAGAATTTTACCCCCCCTCCCCCTCCCATGTGCAAATTTGCAACACCTTTCAAACTCAAATATCAAAGTTGAAATTTCTATTTTTGTTTCTCCTGACAAGTGACTAACATGTAAAAAAAAAATAGATTTATATCTGGTCTCCCACTAAGGATAAGAATCTCCAATATTCATAACATAACGCGCAGGAGCATTATTCACCCGCAATTTGTACCAAATTTGTAGCTCTCTTCAAATTCAAATATCAAAGTTAATTATTTATCATAGTTTTTTCTGAATTAAATGTATAATTTGTGAAGAAATTAGATTTTAAAATTTTGTTTCACGAGGGATATTGGGCATCCAATATGCACAAAATACGATTTATTATTATTATTGTGATTTTTTTAAAATGCGTATACCAACCTTCAGCATACTTTGATATGTTAATAGTTAAAAAATCAACTTTCATATTCAATCTCTTCCGGGCGAAAAAGTGCCCTGAAAACCGGAACTGTTTCTATTTCAACATTCACCTTTAGATACCATTTGACCAGTTCGATTACGTTTTAGGTTTTTCATGCAGAAGACTAAAATTATCAAGCGGATTTTAAAGGAAAGAATGCTTTTTGTTTCAATGTCCGAGTCCGCATATACTACAACGTCTGCTTGCACAAATTTTGGTATGCTGCCGCAATACAGAAATGGCTGCAATTAGTTAATAGACTGGTATAAAAACAAAATAATACTCATTTTGAACTATTCTTATGTACTGGATATAAATATTTTTTAAAGAGGTCGAACAGCCAAGATGGACGATTAAACATAGACTGAGTCACGGGTATCATTTACGAACTGCCTGAAACAGTATATCTACTGTATTATCCTAATTTTCATTTGGGGGAGGGGGTGGGGGGCACACACACTATTTGGGAGCCTGTGCCCTTGTGGGAGAGGAAGAATGATCTTAGTCCACTTTTTTTTTTTTCGAAAATGAGTTTTATACATAAGATTATATGTATTTGACTGCTTTTTATTCTGAAGAAGTGATCTATGCCTGGTGCCTTTCTTAGACGGCACCATACACAGAAAACCTCCGGAAAGCTATAGTGGATTAATTTTTCTGCGTTACATTAGTAATGGAAAGCCAACCACGTATGCGAACACTGGTATTAATTTAAGATTTGTGTAAAATGGCTTTCGCAGTATCAGCCTTTAAAGAGTTTTGCAAAAATAGCGTAAATGGATTATTATCACGCAAGTAAAAATATTGACATTATTTTAGAAGTTCTATTTTATTAATGTGCTGCTATTCACAGTAATTGTTTCAATGGAATAAGATACTTTATTTGTGAAGTAACATTCATATCAAAATATTGCACGACACCATAATTCACATCATTTTATATTAAACCGATTTTACACTCGCTTTACCAACCGATTATAAATACAGGTATTAGCCAAATATTATTTACCAACCGCCTAACTTTCAACATCGTCTTCCCAAATTCACTTGGCCCAGGCTACCAGATCGTCTTACGCCGCCACTGCTTTCGCTCCCTTTTTTATTTTCCTCTGTCTCTCGCTTTAAGCAAGCCATCAGTCAAGGAAACAGTTATCAGAGAGGAAGAGAGGGGGAGTATTGTGTTGGATGTTTGGTTGTGAAAATTGCATCATAATTATATGAAAGTGTGATTAGCCGTGAAGAAATTCAGCCCAGGTCTATCGTTTATTAAGTCCCTTTAACTCCATCCAACAATGACTAGCGCCCCACGATAAAACTAATACACGAAAGAATGGAACCAAAGTTACTGAATAAGAGGAAAGATATAACATATTGTGCTGTAGCGTGTCTTCCAATAACGTTGGTGTCAGCGACTGACCACTTTGAAAGAGAAAGCTCACACATGAGGCGGGGCTGAGGGAATCTTTACTGTTTGAAAGATTGTTGGCCGGCCTGATTGAAACTGGCGGGAACAGCTGGATGGTGTGTAACGTGATACAGGATTGGCTGAGTGAACTCAGACCCAGCAATCACGGCGAAGCTTCCTTGCTATTTCGGACATTCACTCCATAGTTACTTGAAAAGCACTGTAGTCAGATCAAACAGGATACTCATAAAAATGATATTTTTGTAACAAGAGATATTGCATAAAAGAAAAAAAATAATGAAAGAAGATATTAACAAAATACCTTGAACAAACTAGTGAAATCCGTGAAGAAAATACTGAAAACCCAAGTAAGTATCCAGCAGACATGTACCAACAAGTTGGTTTCGGGGGGAGGTCCAGTACCTTCGATGGGGGGATCAAGGGCTGTTTGGTTGTGAAACTTATGTAAAATACATCTAATTTTGCCAAAAAAATACTAGTTTCATAAAAAAAAAAAAACTTAATTGGGGGGGGGGGGCGTCCGGACCCCCAGGACTCCCCTTTGCGTACGTCCCTGATCACCAGATTGGAAATGGCCGAGTAAATCTAGATAGTTAAAGCTGAATTTAGTTTCTCTCTATTTTTTGTTTTCGTTGAGGCACTGAGTTGTTGTGTATAAGGCACTGCAGGGTGGCAGTTTTCCCGCGTTTTCAAGTGACATTACACAAGACTCTATAGGCTACCAGCCTATGCAAATTCAAACCTATATTCAATGCTTCAGCGGAGAAAATAACTTCTGACTTTCATGAAAAGTAAAACTACCCAAACTGATGAAATAAGGATTTTTTTCTTTAACGCTATAGATCACCCCCATCATCTTGGTACGCACTTTCCATTGATTAACATGGGAATTGTTTTACTCGTCTTATATATTTCAGGAGCATATTTTAAACTTCTGTTTTCGCCGAGTTTATCGTCATGTTCTCTTTTACTCATGCTATTTTATAGAAATGCAATATTTTACACACGAACAGGATAATTTCCCGTTAACATGTTGTGATTTATATAGCAAACTATTAATAATACATTATACTTATATATTTGAAGAAACCTCACAAACCAAAACTATACAAGAGTCAAAATAACCGCCAAGACAAATTTTGTGAAAGCAGAACTTAAATATTCTACTTCCGAGAGGCATAAAATGAGTAAAACAATTTCCGTGTAAATCAATGGAAAGGTCATACCAAGATGGCGGGGGTGATCTACACCGTTAAAGAATTGAACTTGGGTCTGAAATTTAGTACGCGAGTAGTCTAAATAATATCTACTGTTACAAAACTGGGGAACGTTTCGTTAGTAGTAAATGAACAATTATACCCTTTATGATGTTGCCTCTTTTCTCTTTAATTATTCGAAAACTATGTGCAAAGGATATTGTTGTGTTGGAGTTTGATCATATTTAACCGAGTCATCAATTTTAAGTTATTGTATATAGCTGTTATTATAACGAAGTTATAATTATTACAATGTTTTAAAAAATGAAGACAAAGGAAAAAGAAATTTCAGGTCCATATTTTATATAGAAGTGAGAAGTTAATATACTTACAACGAGTTTTTCTTTGAGCAAACTGGAAAGACTGTTAAGACTGGTTGTTGAGTTGGCCGGTGAGTATTCTGTGCCATCCACATAATCACCATCGTTGATCTTGATCAGGGGTGGGGCGACAGACTTCTTTCGTGAATTTCGTAGTGGAACTCTGTGGAAAACATCGAAAATAAATACTATTTGCCAATCTATATGCACGTGTAAGCAAAATTCACACTTGCACTGTATTATTGAAAGTATTAAATTTTATTGTGAATGTGTCTACTTTCGCAACTTTTATTTTTAACTATTGTGAGGGGGTAAAAAAGAGTAGAAGAGATTTTATACATTCTCTCCTTTATTGTGTAATTAATTGAGTTTGATGTAGATTGGGGAACTTATGTAAATCAGAGGTAGAGCAATATAGTAGATTCTTTTGTCGTAGAGCATTTGGTAGGTCTTCTGACATTCCTAAAGAAATAACATCACCAAGGCATCCTTTCCTGAAAAGTAAAATTATATATTTCACACTGGCCATATCGGGCTCCTGTTCTCAATCCTGGAAATTCCTAAAGATAATACTTCATTAGTCTGGGTGTGAGGATACCTTTATATTTCCAATTCTGAATGGATTTCAAGAAACGATTTCTTTTCAATAAATTTTATTTAACAAATAATATTAAAAACAATAACAAATAAATAAGGAATACAGTAACAATCTATGTTGAGGGTTTTGGAATTGTGTTGACTTTGAAACTTTCACAAATATAAAATAGTGATCTTCGTGAGGCGAAGCTATCCATCCGTTTTACAATTATACATTAAACCTAACTTCGTGAGGCGAAGCTCTCAACCCATATAATGGAGTTTGTAAAAGGGGCAGTTACATTAGTGAACTTTTCTTGCTTTACATATAAATACAAATGATACATATTTCTAATTATTTGACAGTATCCAATTTGGAGATACTCTATCTCTCAAACTATAACTTAAATTACTAACACAGAATAAGAGAATAGGGATCGACGAATATATTTAACAGGGAGAGAGAGAGAGAGAGAATGAGAGAAGCATAATTAAACAAGAGTAATCAAATCATTTCCCATAGCCAAAGTCATTCTAGGATTCAGTAATCTCATAGCAAGCGTCATTATTTAATTAACAACGTACCACTCATCAATGGACACGGTCTCGAGATCGCTGTCCACTGTATTTAATAGTAATTTGTAAGTAATAAGAGATGTCTCTTCTTAAAATTTTGATAATGCTATTAGATTTTGAAATATTTTGAAAAATGTTAAAATGTGGAGGAGGGAGTAGCGAGGAGCCTTAAGCGTTCTTTGATTTTAGCTCTCACTAAGTAATAATCTGAATCACAGTTCGGGTCTCTCGTACTTCTAACGTCAATTTTGGATGTCGTTGTGATACTAATACAAGGTCAATTTGGTTTACCCACGCTCAAACCTTAACCTGGAGGACCAGGAGTTTTCTGTCGGGGTCCTCATCCCTTAGCATTTGTAGATACAGTACCTCTACTTACTGCAAGGCAGCAGTTCTGGTTTTGATCCGCACCGGAACTTCCGGTACTCACTCTTTTGGTGATCTTTCCCCTATCCGCCATTTGGTGAGGCGCTTGGTGGAAGTCTAGGAACTCCCCCAGGCCATACTTTGTTTAGAAAACGGGGGGAAATTTTGTTTGGTAACATTACCTACTTATTACGCAACAAAATTTATTTGTCTCAAACGATTTAACCTTTTTCTAGATTGCTCAGAAACAATCTATGCTTAATGAACGTATAAAGCTTAGCTGAATACAAATGCAAAGCATGTTTATCCACTGTTGATTTGACTATATTAAATATCTCTCAATGAATTAAATTTTATTTAAGACCTTTAGGCAACTTTGACTTACGCCGAATGGATGATGATGGGAGAATTGGTGGAATGAAGAAATTGGGAAATAACGGGAAAACCCCGAGAAATCCTACGCACACGGTGTTGGTTCACCACAGAACTCGCTTGGTACGAGCCGAGATCGAACTGGGGACCCCAAGCACCAGAAGAGAGCGCTCTACCGTGGTCCCACAATAGCTCTAATATTTTTATGGAATATTATCATAATAAACTCAAATCCTGGAATAATTTCATTGGGAGAAAAGAGGCAATTGCGATTATAAAATATGTAATTATTTAGGAAGAAATGAACATACACGTCATTTTAGAAGGAAAACTGATACGTAGAAATATTTATCGGACTTAGTTAGGGTGTATATCCATCGGAAACCACTTGATTTTATCATGTATTGGCGAAAGTAACGTAGAAGTTTCCTAGTGTTAAATTCTCTGCGTACAATGTAGGCTATTATCAGTATGAAACGTCGTGTCTTCCTTCCTTTTCAAAGTTGTTACAAAGTTGGTATAAATGTCTATTTTCCATTAATATTTTCCCTAGCGAAGTGCAAGGTAGGGGCCTACACCATATTATTATTTGTGAATTTTACTTAACTTTTTATTGGTTAAGGCATCTTTAAATATATGTATAGCTATATCAGTGCTACAAGTTATTTAAATTAAAAAATGATTTAAATCCTCAAAAAAATTATTTAAATAAAAAATCAACATTTTTTTATCCCTGATTTTCCGTAACTTACAAAATAGTACTTACCTTTTATTTAAGTTACAGAAAATGTTCTATTCAAATCTGTCCAACGAGTTATTGACAAAAGAAGGTTTATGAGGAATCCTGAAGCAGTGAAGCAATTCTGAAGCTGGCTGAACGTGGGTACGATAGTTTTCAACCACTTTCTTATACATTCACTTTAAAAAGCGAAATATAATAAAGTGTGTCTGACTCACCTGACGCTCACCCTTTCTTCTCGCTCTTCATCAGACACACCATCGCCATAGCTGTCGCTTGAATCATCGTCCGAGTCACGAGTCACCTGTATAGAAAAAAGAAACAAATTACAGAGTTCATTACTGTGGAGACATTGCAGAACGACATGAAATTGAAAAGTATATCAAGTCCTTAGTTTCGAAGTTTCTCTGAATAATGTTAAATTTCTTAGGCTATACTGGATACACAACTGTGCCAACTTTTGCCTAACAACGTAGGAAGAGAAGGATATCTCGCTCGAGATTTGCGTTGGTGCTTTTCGGCAAACTCATCAACAAGCAATATGTTCAATACCGAGTCTCAGTAGTTACGCTCGCGAATTTCCGACAAACGCTATAAAGATGGAACGCACTCGAGTTCTGCTTATACCAGCCATCCTGATTAAGGTTTTCCAGGATTTTCCTCAGTCACATCAGGTGAATGACGGGTTGCTTGATGTAGAACTGCGGAAAAATCGGTGTTGTAGTGCCCCTTCTTCGTGAGATCATATAAAATGGCGTTTAACTTTGAATTTATTTAAGGCCCTTAGGCATTTATGGCACAGCCCGGGGGAAAGGATGCGGGAAGGAGTCGGCCAGGACTCAAGTTGAAGCTTGAAGGTACCATCCCGGCATTTGCTTGGTGTGACTGAGGGAAAAAAACCTGGAAAAATCTCAGTCGGGATGATCGACCGTTGACTTAGAACCCAGATCCTTCTAAATGCATAGCAGAATCTCTACCAACTAAGCCACGACAGCTTGGTATAAATGACGTTTACAATCACAAATAACTCAAAAAAAGAAAACTTAATGTACTTTGTTATGACTGATTGTTCTGCAGTAATTACTACTGATTATCTCATAATACGTCGTACGAATGCAATGTATGATTGATCCTAAGTACCAAATATATCATATCGATGATTGGTCGAAGGCATAGGGTATATATGAATTATTATCATACAACTTCGGGTATAAATAGGATATAGGGCGCTAAAACCTATACTCGCACCGGGCTCTCAAATCTTTAGCTACGGTTCTGACTGCGTAAAATGCACGTTAATATTAAATGTTTCCACTAATTAATTTAATAGATGTTCGTTACATAAACTTGTGTGTGATGACTGTTCAAAATAATGCGTACAAAAATGACCGTTGACGTAACCGGGACTCGAACCCGGCTCTTCTAATTGCCAGTTGGATATTATAACTCCTAAACTACCACTGCATGGCCAACTTTCTGTGTAGGCATGTTCCTCGTGCCTGAATTCATTCAACTACTCTGTGCTCTGCTGGTGTCGATATAAAAGCATTCAACTGCACGCGGAGGTTAACGATGTAGATCACCCCCGCCATATTGGTATGCACTTTCCATTGATTTACATGGGAATTGTTTTACTCGTCTTATATCTTTCAGGAGCATACTTTTAACTTCTGTTTTTGCCTAGTTTATCGTCATGTTCTCTTTTACTCATGCTATTTTATAGAAATGCAATATTTTGCACACGAACAGTATAATTTCCCGTTAACATATTGTGATTTATATAGCAAACCATTAATAATACATTATACTTACAAATTTGAAGAAACTTCACAAACCAAAACTATACAACAGTCAAAATAACCATCAAGACAAATTTTGTGAAAGCAAAACTTAAATGTTCTACTTCCCAGAGGCATAAAATGAGTAAAACAATTCCCATGTAAATCAATGGAAAGTGCATACCAAGATGGCGGGGGTGATCTACATCGTTAAGTTGACGGTTCTATATAAGAATAAATCGTGCAATTCGAAAGGTCTTATTTTACATAAAGACTTCTTGATTATATTTTTCTTGATTTTGCTTGCAGTTACTAACATAATGACGCCACGCCACTGCACGCTGGTCTTAGTTTAAACTGTAAATATAATGACATAGTTGCCATCCAAAAACTGTAAAATATGACCTCATAAACTGACAGAAGCGAAAAGAATGCCACGTACTGTGACTATACTGAAGTCTCTCCTAACTTGTACAACAAAATTGTAGAAAAAAACTTTACATTCGTGATTTTTTGAACTTTGAGACATGACCCAAATGCAGTAGAGTTATGATATCATTATACACGTAACACAGCTATTAATAAATTCAGATCAAGGTCGAGTGGGAACTTTTATTTATAGAATTCGACCAGGCAGTGGAGATGAAAGTAAGCTCATTGTAAAAGACGAAATTGCATGCGGGGATTTATATGGTGAAACTGGAGATCTACAGGCTAGTAGTAACAGCATCGGCCAGATATAAGCAAACTTCGATGGATGCACGAGTGTAGAATTTTGTTATAACCAGGGCTCAGATGTCAAGGATTTTATAAACAGCGTTTTAGGTTTTATAAAGAGTTTATTCAGCTCATTTTAGGATTTAATTTTCTACTCTAGATGCATTAAACTGAAAAATATTTGCATTAAAATTTAAAAAAAAAATAAAAAAAACACTGGCGTAACAGGCCTATAGGCCCTGAGCCTGATCCAACGCCATCTGTCCGTGTTTGGTGGAACTACGTCCACCAAAGTAAAGACTGTGTAGTCAGCACTGCGCGTACCTAACCACGAACAGGCGTATCAGGGGTTTTCTAGACCGAATGTAGCCGTCACGTCTTTATTCACGTGACTCCCCAGTTTTCCTCACGACGCTGGGTGGACGCCGAAAAGTGGAACTCCATCCGGGAATTGAACCCGGGACCACATGAGTCCAACGCTCTAACCACTAGACTGTGGAGCACCTATTAAAATTAAATACGGAGGAAATAAATTTGAACTGCAAACGCACTTTCCTTGATATGTTAACGATAAAACAAAGAAAAAAGTAAAAAGAAAAAGTGTAAAAAAAATCAATATTACAAAACAAAATCTTGGAACAAAACTCACAAGTAATCTCCTCCCTATACAAAACATGAACTGCAGCAAAAATTAGATATCTTTCTAAAGCTGTATTCATTACTAAGCTGTATTAAAAGGAATACATTTGCTTTGTTAACACAGATAATGCACTACGCCACGCAATTACCAGCTTCGCGGTACCTGGCTAGTGGCCACCACCATAAACACTGCAAGACTTCCACACGTCCAATGACAACAATAACTGAATTGAATTGAATTTTATTTAAGAGCTTTAGGCAACTTTGACTCAGGCCTAAAGAAAACAAGAAAGCAGCAAAGAGTGAAAGGAAGTCTAAAACTAATGCACATTCATGCACGTTTTTTATATTAACAGTAGAAGTTTCGTGTATTAGTACCAATTTTTTTTTTTTATTTTTGAAATT
>JAGDQP010072986.1:0-10440 GCA_022664845.1 Lepisma saccharinum | reverse complement strand
AGCGAAACAGAATTACCGAAGATCAGTAGCATGTGGACTCGCCACGAGCGTTCAGAAGGGATGAAACACGATGATGCACAGAGAGGATGAGTCCTTGGATGTCCTCCTGAGGTATGGCAAGCCATGCGTCTTCAACACGATTCTACAGCTCATCAACTGTAGCTAGCGGAAAGTCGCTGGCATGAGAGATATTGAGCAATAATAATAAATGTCTGAGTTCTTTTCATAATAATAACTCATTTTGGTAGGAAGCCTAAGAAAGGAGGGAGACCCCCTAATGAGAGAATGTTCATAAAGGTTTCAAGTTTTGTAACTGGGTTGATTTTTTAGGAGAAAACTTGATTCAGATAGTGAATTTTAGTTACCGCGAGAAGTGATGTGTATGCGGTAATAAATAGAGTGTAAAGAATGAAATACAAAATCATCTTCTATCGTTACATAAGATGGCTCTTATAGAAATCATCCTGTATGGACGATTAAGGAAAAGGCTATGACTTTTCGTAGGGAGGTTTGATTGAGTCCTCCAATGGCTCCGATTATTACTGATAAAATAAGGAAAAATATAATACGTATAAGAAGAAATTGTTGTATATATAATAAGGGCGAGTTGGACTAGTTTTTGTCAACTTATCAATAACAGGCAATTCATTTAATCTATACCCTCTATTACTTCTGGTATTCAAAAGTGTAGGGGGTGCTGCTCCTAATTTGAGCACGAGTGAGGTTACTACAATGGGGTTACTAATGTTTGATAGTAAATGGCTATAGAATGATAAGATTACAGTGACTAGAAGAAGGATCATTGAGGCTAGGGCTTGTACAAGAAAATATTTTAGTGATTCGGTTATTCATTGATATTAGTTTTTGAGATTAGGAGAATGAAGGATAGAAGGTTAATTTCTAATCCTATTTAAGCTCTGTATCATGAGGTTGATGATACAGAGATTAATGATCCTATTATCAATGTTATCATGAACATTAATATTTTAGGATTGGTGAGCATTAGAAAGAGAAGGATTAATATTGAAACCTTCATTTGTGGGGTATGAGCCCATTAGCTTTATTAGCTTATCTTTCTTTTATGCTTTACTGTAAGGTGCACGTTAGTATTTTATGTTGAAGGGGAAAGTTTAATTTTTTCAAGTATAGGCGGGTTAGTAATGAAAGTATATGTTTATACATTATTTATCCTATCACGATAAGAAGATGGTGGGGGCTGTATTCGAACGGTTAGGGATCAACATCATGTGGAAGCACTGCGAACATTGCTCGAACTTGATAGGCGATGGACATGTAGTGAGCTCGCTACTGAACTGAATATTTCATCTGTGTCAGGTACCACATGCTAACACACGATCTCGGAATGCTTAAGATTGCAGCCAGATGGGCACCGCATGTCCTGACGTAGGTTCAAAAGTGGCAGTGATGGAAATGTGCACACTTACACCTTGAACGTTAAGCGCAGGAAGGTGTTGATTTTCTGCACCGCATTACGAATGACGAAACATTGGGGAGATCTTACGGACCAGAATTGAAAATCTAGTCCAGTGAATGGCGCTACCCGGTGTCCCCACGATCGAAAATGGTAAAACCAGAGCCAGCAGACGTGAAGATCATGATGATAACGTGATATGACCACGAAGGCATTATCCTCTCACAGCAAGTGCCACCAAAGGTTACCGTAAATGCTACGTACTATGCCTCGTACCTAATTAATGATTTGCGGGCAGCATTGCGACGCAGTTAGCCACATCTCTTGCAGTCTGGACCAATTCTACTTTACGACAACGTCAGATGTCATACTACCCATGTGGTACAGACTCTCTTATGACGTGGGGTTGGGAGGTACTGGAGCACCCACCATATTCCCCGGATATGAGCCCCTGTGATTTTCATTAATTTCTCCAAAATGAAAGAACCACTTCGTGGACAACGTTTTCGTGATATTCCCAACATTGTTCGTGCCTTAGGGCGCTCTCTCGAAACCCCCCTCCTAAACGGGGGCTCTCAACGGTATCCAACGCCTACCAGATATCTGGAAACGTGTTCACCAGGCAGGCGCGAACTATATCAAAGGATTGTAACCATGTTCACATCAGTAACACATTTGATTTTCATTTCCCAGATATCTTACCACTTCAACCTAAATGACCATCGTAAATATTGGTTCAAATATGAAGATTTTCAGAAAATTAGAATGCTTACTGGACAACTAATTCAAAATCCGGATGAAATGGACACATGGTTATTAACAAGATGGCAACAAGACTAGGATGGAAGTCAAACTGGAAGACGGACGTGGACCATCTATCCAAATATTAGTCAAAGAATACAACAATATGGATTTAATCCAGAATATGGTCTATTGCAGTTTATTACGGGACATGGCCCATATCCAGAGAATCTACATAAACTATGCCTAAAAGATGACACATTCTGTGAATGTGGAGAAGTGGGACCTCCTGAGCACATTGTTTTAGATTGTCCATTGGATGAAGAACTACATGAAAGTAGACAGCGTTTTTATGGCCTAATTGCATTCCAGATTTTACAAAATGAAATGTTGCACGATTATATACAGACTTTGTGCAATAGAGTGTCAAAAATTCATCTCGATCGCTTTCTACTTAACCAAAGACAAAGATAAATATCAACGGATACAACTACCATGCTTCTAAACGTTGAAGTTATATTTCGAACATCTTATGTAGTAAAATGAACAAGTGTAAGAGATAGTAGGGAATTTCGCTATATAAGATAACATTAATTTAGGACACCTATTAGTGTGATAAAATTGTTATTTTTCCATTGATTTTATAATTCATGATTTATTATTAGACACCCGTAGTCCATGTCCTAAAAGGATAAATTATTAAATTTTATTTATTTTTGACAAGTAATATTCAGATAGGAATACCTTATGAGATTGATGCATTAATATCATGATCTTATTATAGAATAGGAACTACTCTGTCTAATTTATTTATTTAGTCTCATTATTCATTGAATATCATGGATCATATAATTCATATTTAGCCATATTCGCCAACATATTAGTGTAAATCATGAATAGTAATAGATCATCCTATAATAAATTGAAATATGGATTGATATATTAAGGGATAAACATAGATTTTACGCATGAATATAAATTTAAATAGATTAGATTATATATTGAAGAATCGAAGTAAATAATAAAGCATTTGCAGAAGATTATATTAATTTAATCAATTTTAAAAATCTCTTTTAAATAATTAGTATATATATATATAAATTTTATTCTAGCTTCTAGATCATAATTATTTGGACATTATTGATAACAGACTGAGTAGTCGGTCTAAATAAGTTATTTATGGTGCCGAACACCATGATAAGGGACTACCTCGGGGAACATTTACAGACCGAGCTGAGGGTTTATGCGAGAGGTCTAAACGATAGCAATGGCGCTGGACATCACGGGAAGTCTCCGAGCTTTCGGCATGGTACCTAGAAGTTAGGCGATGTTCACCTTCTTGACGGACTTAGTTAAGAATGAGCAAACACAAGTAAACATTTAACAATAACATTTATTGATGGACACAGCTAGCTAAATTAAAGAATACAAGATTATATAAACAAAACATGGAACTTTAAAAGAGATGTCAGTACACCTCGTCGGCGTCGTAGTTCTGAATCATGATGCAAATCTGAACATATTAAATATAAAATATCAAGAATACAAAAGAGTTTAAGTTGATCTCCAAATACCAAATTATTCTGAATCAAATACATATACCATTTTAGATAATTTAGAAAGAGCAACATACCTTTTGAATTTAAGATGTTTTGAGCTGGTGATATGTCGAATTAGATGCACTTCGTGTTCTAAGTTCAAACTGTCACTTTCACTGTATAAGTGGTTTAATCGTGTTTAAACCAAAGATGTAAAATTCTATAATTATTCTAAGTCCAAAACGAAGAGTAATTTGTAGATAGCTGTTTCTAGAATCTTGGTTGAAGCTGTAGCGTCTATAAGCGTCTGTCTGCGAGTGCTCGAAGAAGGAAGATTTCAGTAATATTTATAATAGTTTATTTTCGAATCGAAGGAAGCACTGATCGATTTCATGTGGGAAAAGTACACTGTTCAAGGTGAAGCTGTTTACAATTCTTAAATCATTTCTCGGAAAGGTTCTTTTGTTACTGTTCACATCACTAATAGGTTTCCAGGATGTTACGTGGTTCTAGAGAAAGAGATGGTACACATGTGGCAATTCAAAGTTCTTGTGAACCAAGGTTAAATCGTGGTTTCAGGGAAAGTGTTCTTTTTGTAGGGATTTATACATGGGAATAGAAATGCTCTCACTGTCATGTTGCTCTGTTCTTACCTAATAATTGTTACCTTGGAGCTTGGGATAATTTTAGCGTCTGATCATGATCCATTACATTATAGACGTCGAGACAAATCTTACAAACAATTCAATATAAACCAAAATGTCTTACGAACTAAATACACTGTTGGACAAAACTTTTAAGAAAGAATGAAATGAATAAATTTAAATATATGGTTCTACAACATTATTATCTATTCATATCCATAAAACTTACTGTTTGTTCACACATATATCTACAATCATCATTCATTATAACTCTTCAGCAGCATCTAATATACTCATCATCATCATCATAATTAACATATAAACACTTACTTATTATTATTATTACTAACGACAGATCCATTATTACATGGATCAGTCATTTAGTGGCGAATGAGAGTACAATATTATTATTATGCTACCATTCTATTATGTCATTACTATATTGTTTATTTAGTTTTTATTTTACTTTAATGCGATTTATCTCTGTAGATACGGGATACACGTTGGTATAATGACTCAAATGACTTTTTAGATACAGAGTCAAAAAGTAACCTAGCAGCCCTCAGGCTTGTCTTCTTTTTTCTCTTTTCCTGCAATTAGGTTAAGACTGCAAATTGGGAAATTGTTATTATCATCTCCAAATTTGGATTAATGCAGGAGGGGGGGGGCTGGTGGGATCATGGCCTTCCAACGTGACCCTCGTAAATATGGTCATGTGCTGAGGTAACGAGCCCCTGTTGTTATAAGGAAGACAAGTACTAAATTGTTTCAAGAGATAAAGCTAAACACTTGAGAATTTTGCTGCTATGGTGTAATGAACATTAACTATTGATTATTCGTACATTCACGGCAATATTCCTAGAGTTTAGCAATTATTTAGTCTACCATTTAATTTTTATTCAACTTATAGTTAACTACATGAGCTAAAGAAGCACCTTATAGGCTAAGCCTGTCACATGCCGTTGCTCAGACACGTTACGGCTTAATCATAGCTGCCTTTGTGACCCATAACTATCAGTTAAATAAAAAAAGAACTAAATGACAGACTCCCGTAATAAATATTTTCGTGATTGTACCAAACGCTTCTCGAAATTGGAAGGGATTCTACAAAATATCCAGAGTAGTATACTACGGGAATAATTACAATATCCTGAAGGGTAGTAGCGGCTATGGCCTCCCCCCCTTAGGATTTTTATACAACATGTTTGAATTTGCGTCCTCGGCCATTTTAGGAGTCTGTACAACATGCGGTAGAAGGAGGGTGTGGTAATACATGAAATTGATATGTTTATAGACTGAATACCTTAAATGTTTAGTAATAACGATTTATTAACTGTGTTTAATTGCATCAATACGATAAATAATTAATGTTCAATAGGGTACCACCTTTTTTGTCCATACAGTGTATACTATATACATTAGTTGATAGTATCAAACATGAAATACTCAATAATCAATTTCCTATCAAGTTTTCACTCATTTGATGTACATATTGCCTTCAACATCTTATATTTTCATTGTTTTAATCATGCAATTACTTGTATTTAATTTTTATTTTATAATTCAGATAAATGTCAATTATTTTATGAACACCCTATAGCGACCACTCATTAGAAATTAATATTGTTGTGTTATCCTCTCGTAAGATGAATTCGATAACAAATCAAGAAGACATACGCTAGATATGTCGAAATCGTCTGTCAGGATGACAGACACTAAGACTCGAAACCGGCTTGTCTTTCTCAGCACTGCTTCCAAGACCACAACGCCAGTGTTGAACAATACTGGATTTCAATGAAGTGTTTGGAAAGAAGGCAAAACAGCTGGCCGATATAGAGAAAACTTTTTCTTTACTCTCTCCTTCTTCTGTTTTGAAATTTTGAGACGAAAGAAGACATCTGTTGCCTCTCTTCTCTTTCTAATAAATAGATGGAGGTAATTAATCATTAAATAGTAGGGGTGTGGGTTTTTCTCGGAGCCCACCCCACCGAAACGGAAGCACCTGGGCTCATAATTTGAGATTTTTGGCCATTGATTTTAACAAACTGTCATCTCCTTCCGCATAAAGCTTCACCTTTAGGGCCAAGGTTCAACCCGTTGACCCCACAGACAAGCCTGGGAATTTTCTGGCCGTGAGAACCGGAAATTTGGTCGCGTGGATTGGAGAGGATGGAGAAAAGAAGTGTGTCTGCCCAGACATTAATTGTTGCTGTGGCATCTGTTGGGGGCACGCGTCAAATATCGTTTTAATTTTCGCAGTGCTTGAGAAGACTTTAAGGGATTGAAAACCTTCTCCCTCGAGATAAGAAACAAAATGCATGATAACTCTTTCTTACATATTTAAACAGAAGTAACCGATGAGGTTTCATACGAAATATATTTCATAGTTAGGATAAATATTCAAAGATAATATATCTAACGATAGCTTTATATAAGGAAATTTGTAAACATAATATGGATATGTCTATTTGTAAATATGAATATAGATATATACGAGGTTATAACTAATATTGTATGTATAATCAGACAACACTAAGACAACGAAACTACCTTATTTGTATACTTTACTATTATAGATGTTTGCGCATTGTGTAATGGAATTGCTGGCTTGTGTTTTGACATCTGTATAAGAAGAATTTAGTATAATACTATCATCTTTTATGATTAATTTCTACTCCAGAGATGTGATTATTCAGCATAAGTGAGTTTTGCTTGTTTTCACACCTCTATTTGTATAAATGAATGATTTGAAGTCCTGAGACGATGAAATATACATAATTTACATGTAGAAGAATACAAACCGAATCACTGCAAGCAGAAATTACGGCAATAATACCAATTCTGGAATAATTTGAACACTAGAAATACATTTATTGTGCATAAAGAAGTGTATGATATGTGATTAATGCGTTTGTAAGCAAAAGTTTTCGTAATATTTTACTTTTGAGATGTTTCTTAAGACTTTTAAAGTCAAAATTACTACAATATTGCTATTTGTGAGCTAGTTAGCGTACCGAAAGTGTACAAAGAACTGTACTGTATGTGTAGAAATCTATTTTAAGTTGACATATTAGATATATATTGTCTCAGAGGACATGCAAAAACTATATAGCAGAATTATAGACGCTACTTTTAAGATATTCTATCTTAATACAGGCTGATTATTCCTTTGAATAGCATACGAGACGCATCTGGACCATATTTGAAATCTGATTTTAGCTTAATACCGCGGGGTGTTTATTGTTCTTTGTAATGGAAACCTGTATAACACGTCTTCTGACGTGCATGTTTAAGAATAATTTACCCGATTAGCAACTGTTTTGAAGGCTATTTCCTGCTTCACATAGGTATTCATTGACGTTTTTAGGAGAAAAGACCTCTTTTGAAATAGGAAAAGAATGAATTAAACTTCAAACTATCACTTTAGAGAACTTATTTAACAGATAATTTAACTAGAAATGACTCTTACATTATATTTTACCCCTGGAAAGAATTATTTAGTGGTAAACTATAGCACAAACATGATTATATGTGCCTAAAGCCGACTTCTCAGATGAAATTACAACTATTTCGGTGTTTGTTATCAGGAAGGGGCTTCTTCCAGTCAATATATACGGAGAAAAGTAACAGTTGAAGTAGAAAGAACTTTAATTAAACACGAAAAGGACTAATTGATGTGAAACTTAGAGAATGAAGTCCTCTTATTTATCGGTAAGCACTATGAAAGAGATATTCAAACATGATTTTAAGCAGAAAACTAGTCTTTAAGATACTTTTGAAACCCGAAAATACGAGAATAACGCCATATTAGAGGTTAGTTGTTACAAAACAAGTTCTTGAATATGAAAATGGCGCCACTAAGATGGATGATTACCCGAATTTGACCATGTGCAATACAATTTTGTTAATATACAACATTGAAATAGGTATTTCAACACGAATAGTAGAGAAACAAACTATATCTTCACGAAAAATATGGTACGAAGGACTCATTGTTTCGATTTTCTCGCGTGAGGGACTGTTTAGAATGGAGTGTAGACATTATTTTACTTATACAGTTTGCATATTAATTGGGAAATCAACTCTGGTAAATCAAAATTGCCCATATTACGCGCTTTATTAATACAAAGAGAGGTCCTAAGAACCACATGTAGTCAATACGTAACAAGAAAACCGTCATTGAAACTAGGTTGAACGAGTATTTGAAGGTGAAAAGCGCGGATTTATATAATACCGAACAATATATAACGAGAAAATTCACATTTGAAGTAGCTTGAACATGATTTTTAGATACCGCGTACTCTTTCAGTTGTATTTTTAAGAGTATATAACGATTTTGCATGTACGTTATGCTCGAAAAGACTGTTTGATTAAGAAGATAAACAGCATTTGCACTACTTTGAATCAAATGAAAGCTAGAAAGAGCTGATTATAGCCAAAAAGAGTGTTTGGAACCACATTTACTCATAATATAAGAAGAAAATGAGGTCTGTTGGACTGCTTGTTGTGTCAATTCAAGTGATTGACATCTTAGAATTACAATGTACTCTCTCCTTATACGACACGGATTGATAAAACTACCTTTCCTGAGACCATGTAGCTGACTTGTATTGAATATATTAATGAATTAAACTGGGGGGCATAGCCTTCGTATATAGTGTTTTGTAATGTAGATAAAGACAAATAGATGGGTATTGAGAAATTATAATTACTTACTTTTATATATTTCCCTGGCAGAATCTTAGGTAGTATAATGAAAGAATATTTCCTAAGTTTACGGGACTTGACCAATGAATGTTATCGCCTGATGCAAGGACATCCCCCACATATGCCAACTTTTGCAAGCCCCATCAGAAACACACACAAACACACACACACACACTAAGAAACTAGCACTGCACACCGGAAGTCCATGCCTTGCTTTCACAGCCTGCAACCATATGTTTACTTGAAACAGGAAGAGTAGGAGACAGGTGGGGGAAAGAGTCTGTGAGAGAATATCACAGCCAGCTGGCATTGCTGAACAAGCAGTGTTGTCATCTTACACTTAACAGTGTTTCCATCTTAAAATAATTTAATAAGTTATTCTTTACCATTTGTATAGTAATTCAGCAACGACAACAAGAGTTGCCAACTTATACCAAACTTTTAAGTGTTGCCAACCATGGATTATTTTAATAAAATGATATCACCTAGTTTTCTTATTGTCTGATATGCTCGTATCTTAGAGTACATTTCCAAAAGCAAAGTATCTTACTAGTATTGTTAGGTTGCATATCTCACAGGATACGAACTGCAAAAGGAGTATCCAAAGCTGAACTTAGTGACTACAAAACTTTTAAAAGCGTTAATACACTCGTCTCGTGCTCCAGTAGGGTCTATGAATAAAATAGCATTTTTGTAGAGTTGTAACAAGAACTATGCAAACAAACACTAGCATACTAGGTAATGATGTCATTTGAATTTAAATAATCTGATTGGCTGAAGAAGTCAATAAATTGCCATGACGATTCGATTGTGACTTAGTCTGCTGCAACTGAATCAGGAAACAATGGCTAGCTGTGAGTGTACATTTGCCGAGGTGGGTGTTGACTGTGTGCTGTCAAGTCTTGAAGAATGGACACCTTGCTTTAGTATAATTTGTGATGAGTGCTTTCACGATATTTCCTTTGACTTTGACCACGAGTGTGTAGACTTAAGCAAGGAAATTATTCTACTTCGTATGGTTGACGTATTAACAACTCCCTTGGTTTGTGATCAGATATACCAGAAATTTACTGAATCCCACACTGATTCTATTGATATACTGCATAAATTTCTTACAACTTACAAGAAAATGATGACAGATTCCGAATGTAAGGACCGAATCCCCTTAATCTTATGGGTGAAAGATACATTGCATCCATGGACTTGTACCAACAAAGATCTTCACTCCTTTCAACTTTGAATATACACAAAGACTGGTATTTGTATAGGAAATAAAATAATTGATTTGTACTAACAAGGAACTTTTTATTTGTGCATAAGTAAGATACATGCAGACTCAAACATTTTCCAAGTGATACAAAAGTGTTGTGACTACAAG
>JAGDQP010072985.1:0-10441 GCA_022664845.1 Lepisma saccharinum | reverse complement strand
GACACAAAGAAAGTCACTCGCAAAATAGATATCACTTCTTTTGTGAGTAGAATTCTTGCGTCACTCTTCCTTTTACCCCTAACGGGGTTTTGTACTGATAACAATCATACAGTGGAATTGGGACTAGGATTCATATCTTCCAAATTGAAACAGATTGGAACTGAGTACCCGGATCCGGTTCTTGGAATCAAGAATCTGGATCGACGAATCGGATGTGAATCTTAGAACCGGTTATCCACACTCGAATCTTAAAACCAGATCTGGGCATTTTATTCGACAATTCAAATTCTAGCTGCAAGCCCTCAGTTTACATTTCCAAGATACGAAACCGAATTCATTTGCTTATTCCTATTATATATTAGATCGTATTAAAATGTTCTTAATGTGGACCAATGTTTTTTCCTCAGCCACACCAGGCAAATATCAGGATGGTACCATGAACTTAGGTATGGCTGACTTCTCCGTGCATCCTTTCCTCTACCCCAGTGTTTCCCAACCTTTTGCAGGCGGCGGACCCCTTGATTTCTTACTAGTTTCTTTGCGGACCCCTTCTCCTACAACCAAGTAAAACATTATACAAACAGTATCAATAGATCTTTTTTCGTTATCTATATCTTAAAAAAGACGTACAATTTCGAAACATTGAGAATTAAAAGTAGTAATAATAAAAACTATTAAGTTTGCTTGGAAATGTTCAATGTGATGGCAGGTGTTGTTTTGCGACCGTCAGCTTTTTCATAGGTGGCTCCAAAGTAGAGATTTACAGGCGCAGATCTGGTTCTATATCAAGTCTCTTTCTGTATTTTTTTCATACAAACTATTACAGAAATTGTTCATTTGCACAAGTAAGTAATTGCGAAAGGCATCAGATGTGAAACTGCTATTCTCGAAACATCAGGATACAAAGACCGTGGATAAAATCTAAAGTCTAGCGTTCCTAGCAAACACCAACTGGGAAACATCACCTTCAAGGAGAAATAGCAGGACAACTCAACAAGCTGGTCTTCATTTGATGACATTGGTTGGAAAGGGGTACTTCATCCAATTGATTTTCTCGTAGGAAACCGTAAAGTAAGCTCTCAGCTAGGAACCCAAATAAAGCAAATGCTTCTTCATGCTCCCAAACTTTCATTTGGAAGTTCTGTTTCACTTGCACACACCAGAAAGTCGTTCGATGTGGGAAAGGAATCGTATTCTTTTTTTGTCGGTTCGGCGAGCCCAAATTGTATCTTTTTTTTTTTTTTTTACCTTGGAGCCTTGCGTTCAGAAATGAGAAAATTATCTGTCAAATAAGCAATTGCCGAAAACCAAGAAAAATCACTTAAGTAGTCATTTAGTTTTGATTCTAATTTCAAATCAATCAGAAAAAGTCTTACCTTATGACGCAGCTCGAATAAGCGAGTCATCAGGATTCTTCCACGAGGTAGCCAGTGTACGTAAAATGTAATGTTCATGATCGCTTCCCGTCTCGTTACACACTGCAGTGAAAATTCTGGAGATGGGAAAAATGTTCTGGTAGTAACTAAGGGGATTGAAGAGGGCAGTGAGTTTAAAGGTGTTCATATTTCCAAGTGCACGTACCTCCCTCTCACTTCTCTTGAGTATCAACAAAAGAGTTTGGATGAATCGCCACTCTACGACAAAACCGATAAAAGCATCGAAAAACAATTACCAGAAGTTCAGAATATTTCCTTGGTTTCAACTATGGTACACGGCCTACAAAGGGTTTGCACACCAAGAAATACTTTGGAAAAAATACAGTATCTAAAATCAAGAAGGCCACACGCAGGAACTGTTAGTGGTTTATATTAGCTGTTCCATTTCTTTTTAGTTCAAGCTTCTATTGAAAATCCAACTTCAGGATGCATGGTCATACGAAGCGTACAGGAAAAAAAGGGAGAATGTGTACCTTTTTTAAAAAAAAAAAATGTCTATACTCGTAACAAGTACTGCATAATGACAATTAACCGCTCAGGTAGTTTCAATCCAAAAACTCAAAAAGTCACCAAATTATAGCGGTTTTAAGAATTCGAAATAAGTGGGAGTAAATGGGAGAGCTGGACTTTAAAATTCGTTTTACGAAGAATCACCATTCATGCACATTCCCTCTTCTTTCCCTGTGCGCTTTATATCAGACTATTAAATGCTGTTGTTCATTCTCTTTATTTACTGTATTGTTTTGGGCTTGTTGAGTTCGATTTTAACTTAGCTATCGTGGTATTTATAAAAGAAAATCTGTATAATATGATATAAATATTGGGAAGTAAATTCTCGTTACATGACAAAGTATTGCGGCCCCCTTACATGCTTGTCGCGGCCCCCAGGTTGGGAAACACTGCTCTACCCTGTATCAGTATGAGCCAAAGATGACTAACGCTAAATAAAATTCAAATTCAGAATATATATACTATCGGTACCTCTCCTCCAAAAGGACTATGACGAAAATATTTTCCATCTCGCGATCCCATTATAGTCCCAAATTATAAATTCATGGTAGCTGTAAAGAAGTATTACCAAGATAAGATATAAGAATCGTTTGAAAATTTTTGAGATGTCCGATTTTGTGAAAATCAAATTTGAAAATTTTGGGATAATTTGTGCAATTCTATCAAGTGACGTATCAAACGAAAACTTGTTACAAGAGTTATGAGCCGTCTTCGAGCTCTCTAGCTCTAATCATCGATGAGTAATAAGAAATTTTGTAAATTAAAAACAAGGAAAATCTGACTGCTTTTTTGTGGGTTTTGAACGTTAATAGAACAGAAACCACTGCGTCAAAAAATCTGAAAGAAATGATTTTTAAGATACTCCACGGGTACAAGCACTAAGCCACAAATTCATACAAATCAGAGAGGGTAAGGTGGAATTTTGTTAAAAAATGTGTTGATTACACATGGAATGACCCAAGTATTGTATTAAATGTAACCAGAAATAATGCAGCGCTTGTTATACCAGTTTGCGCTCATTCTCCTGTTTCAAGGCTAACATATTTTGAAGTAATATAGGCCAGTTACCATAATTTTAGGTGTATGCCCCGCGTTACCCCATTGTGCAAGGTGTTACGATGCTGGTGTTTCATAGATTAATATATTTTTTCTGAAAAATCACACGTAAACATTTGTGTTCCTAATATGATTAGGATTATTAAATTTGATAAAGAACAATTTAGGTAGCTGGCGATACGCTATTGGGCCACATTTTGACGTATGTACGTATTTTCCCACTCATTCCCTTCCACATCATTTACGATCACTTCTATGAACCCCCTAGCAACAATTCTGTATAATAGGTCTTCCTTCTTATCACTGAATATAATTAAAATCACAATCTGTACTCGCTGTGCGGCTGAATCAATAGAATGTTCGTTCATAGGAAGAACCTGCACATCTTAAATGAATACATATCCCAGGCCGTCTGCTAGGTCCGATACTCGGACTTTGCTTAAACAACGGAAATAACTCAAGACCAACCTTAGTGCCCCAAATCTACGACGTAGTGTGGGCTACACCAGTTTGATGTACAGGTCCTTGAGCAAATTATTAACAGAAGCTACGGAGCTTTTCAGCTACCAGAAGTGCTGCCAATAATTCTCCGAGCTGAAGGCGAAGAAAAATGCAAACTGCTATTTAAAAATGATTTATTAAAGAGAATTGTTTCTACATGAGGTATCTCTAAATGAAGAAACCCAACATGGCTTCTTAAACTCCTAGGCAAGATATTTAACTGCAACACATTTCTTTCTATAGAAAATAATTACTTTATAACAATACTCAATTACACCAAAACACTTCATTTAGTCATTTATACTCCTGTGCTGATACTACAATAAGAAACCTTTTAGGGTTTAATTGAGTTCTTTCGGGTTTCTGAAATAAATTGTGAATGCATGGAAGTGTAAAGCTGTGTGCGATGTGACACTATTGTAACATCCGAAGGCTTCAGTAGGTCTATTTTGTGTCTGTGTGGGGAGGAGGAGGTGACCTCCCTTCATGGTATGTGCACTGTATTCAATCAACGACGTGATTCGGAGGCCAAGATTGTACGTCCCGACATTGCGCCATTCACAGATGAGACTGATGAAAATGACGGAGAACCCCATATTCAAGATAGTCTTACAGATCATCCGCCTGAGCAAGGTCTGATTTTCTTTAAAATTTATTTCAAGTCCTTTAGGCAACTTTGGCTTAAGCTGAATGGATTGTGATAAGAGAATTGGTGGAATGAAGAAAATGGGAGGGACCGAGAGAACCAGAGAAAACCCACGTATACGGTGTTCGTCCACCACAAAGCCCATATGGTTGGAACCGGGATCGAACCAAGAACTCCATGCACCAGAGGTGAGCGCTCTATCAAGGTCACCGCGGCCCAAGCACGGTCTGATTTGCTGCTCAATCTTCGTAGTGTCACTTGTGAATGGGGCACACCAACCACTAGGACACAACAGACGGTGTAACCATAGCGTAGATTTTTTTGCCCTTTTTAAAAAAGAAAATATCCATTATTCTGTTGTGATTTCCTTATTAGCTCCGTGCTTCTATTAATAGAAAGTCAAATCAATATGGCAGCTGTTTGAAAATTTACATTATTCATTTTTGTAATTATTTGTAGAAGCTACTAATTTTGCACGGAATTTGAGATATACGTAGTTTAAAATTCTATTATAAACTTTTTGTAAATAATTTATGAATAAAGATTGAAAGTAAAGAGTATCTATTTAGTTGAAATAGCCAATTCGTTCTAGTCGGTTACGAAATCAACAGATAAAAAATGTTATTTAATAGTCTGTATTGGAGTGCTGACCGAACTCGGAATAATCCCTTGTATTTCATAATCACAAAGGTGAAGTGTTGTAGATTTTAAATACCAATATTATTCTAGAGTAACAATGACAGTCGTGATTGCATTCTAACAATCTAAAATGCAATGGTTTTCATTATTATGCACTTTTGTGATGTGTCCTCATTTCAGGAATCATTTTAAAATAAAATTTAATGAAAAAACCCACTGGGGTTTTTTCAGGCTGGGCCCATCTTTGCAAATCCTGACGATACCTAAATAAGTCTTGTCCTGTAGAAATTAATTTATAAATGATATAAGAAAATTAAGTAAAAAAGAAAGACAGAAAAATAAATAAATAAAAGGAACATTAAACTAAACACACAAAAAAAAAAATCCTACGTCTTACACCAAAAATAAAACTTATATTTTAAGGCTCCTTAATAACTTATCCCACTGTTCATCAATTTTAAGGTTCCGAGTTCCAGTTCATCGCTTTTTTACGTTCCACTTCTATAAATCTTGCTTCTTTCCATTTTCTGACAGTCCTTCTATCTTCCTGTCCCGACACTTTCATTTCATTCCAATCCACTAATTGCCCCGTGTCTCTTATATGTTTGTATATAGCATTACTGCCCCTCTCCAACCTAACATCATCTTTATGTTGTTTTATCCGCTCTCTTAACCTCTTTCCCGTTCCCCCACATAGCACATTTCACAATCACTACACTGGATTCTATAAATTACCCCTTTTATCTCCATTCTTTCCTTCTCTGTACGTTGAAATACTTCCTATCTTCTTCAGCTGAATGAGATGGGCTGGCAAGGGGGCCAATCAGGAACCACAGATAACTGTCTCACTAGAAGTCGTCAATGTTTATGTGATTTAGTGTGTCTGATGAAGCCAAGTTGTTAGTTAGTTGGTGAAACTGTTACACGTTTTTGGTTTTTAAATAAAACGTATTTGCTTTGCTCAACTATTATTTTATTTTAAGTATATAAAAGCAAAGCTTTAGTATGGAAAATATCTTAGTTATTTTGTATTTCAAAAACAAACTTTACTTTATCTACTCCAACTTCCGCCAGCTATTGGGCCACATGTACGCTCTATACCACTCATTCCCTTGTTAACAATTATCACATACACTTCTACACTCATACAGCGACAGCCAGTAATTAAAAAAGCGTTACCAAAAGCCTTGCCATTATAATTTCGTTAAATGCGTACTCGAGTTCTGCACCACAGGTAAATATGGGGCGACATGCAGATGTATGCTAATAGATCTGTTCGTGAATCGTCACACCGTGTGGTTAGGCTGAACAAGCATGTAGCTGAATACACAGTCAGACTTTTCACTCTTCCATGACTACAAAATTCGATATATTTTGAATTTCAACACTTCCTCACATATTGGAAAGATTACATTTCTCCTGTAAATTTTCCTCACTCAAACTTTATCCAATTTATTTTCAAACAAAATCTTCCCCGTTTGCAGGGCATTTTCAGAGTACCGCTCAATATTTATGTCTTAAGATGTTCAAAGGTTGTCCTACGAAATACCTAATGTGTTTCTAAAACTTGGCCCCTTTGAGAGACGTTGGCAATTGCTGCTATTTCGTACCGTATTTACTTTCCTCACAAAAAGCTGCAAAATGCCTGTGATACCTGGAAATACTAAAAGCCCACGACCTCTTACCTTCTGTTCATTCTTTTCTACTGTTTACTGAGCTACAGGGGGTTAGATTAGGTTATTTTTAGTATATATACGAATTTCGAAATCTTACACGCTGGACACAACACTTTTTTTTTACGGTTTACAATTTAAGCTACAATCGCTGTATCGGCTCTGCGGAACTTCACCTTATTTGACAAAGGAAAGTTAACATGTAGGAAACTTTTACATTACTTTCGTCGATATATGATGAATGAGACGGTTCACAAGGGTATACACCGTAATTAAGTTCGAAAAACGAACGAGTTACAATGTTGCAATTGGATCCTTCGCCCAGTCTACATATCCCTGAGGAAATATTCTAGGATTTAAGTTTACTACGATACATTTTAGTTCACTTCACTTAGTTTTCAGCCCTCAAAACTCTATCATCAATTTGGGAACACCCTATGACAATTCCATAAAGTATGATAGCTATTTTGGAGCCGCCGTCGCTGAGTGGTAGAGGGCTCATCTCTTGTCCGTAGGGTCCCCGATTCGATCCCGGCTCGTGTCATGTGCGGTTTGTGGTGAACAAAAACCGTTCGCGCGGGTTTTCTTAGGGTTCTCTCGATTCCTCCCACTTGCTTCATTCCGCCAATTTTCCCATCATCATACATTATGTCTGATCCAAAGTTGCCTAAGCCCTTAGATAAATTTCGGCTATTATTCCGCAGAGCCGATCCAATTGCCTTCTGTTCATTCTGTTAACTAAGCTACAGTTGGTAAGGTCAGGGTAGGTTATATATAAATGCATTTTGAAATCTTACACAGTTGACACTTTTTTTTCTTCTTTTTTACTGTTTACAAGTTAAGCTTCAGTGGCTGGATCGGCTCTGCGGAACTTCATCCTATATTTCAATTCGATTAGCGCTATATAATGAAGTCAAATCAAAAGTGGATACGCAGCTTTGCATTTTCATCCTTCCAATGAGTATAAATTGCTTCCGAGAAACTTGCGAAATCAAATAATTTGATACAAATACACAAAGTAGGTAATGCTAAATATTAAACAATTTTTGTTTTGTAAACAAAATTAGATTTTGTTTTCTGTGTGTTCGTTTTCATATGTATTACCAAAATAAACATACAGTATTTGTAATACAAATTGTAAACTTATAATGTGAATTGGGTTCTTACGTTCTCCTCTAAAATTTCGCGTGTAATATGAAATGAACCAATCAAATTTGTCAAAATTCTGCTGATTACTTTGGTTTTGGTTTACATCATTAAGAGCATATCCTTATATAAGGAATGAAAGGTAAATTTCAAGCTTTCATATGATTCAAACCACAGAATGATTAAAAAATACTGCACTTTATTTTACTTTTTTAAAAATATATTTTTTATTTAAATCATTGATTTTTTAAAAATCACCTGATTTAAATCCCGATTCAAATCAATCAACCTTTAAGTTATGGTTTTACAGGGGATGCCTATCACTGTGTAATAATAAAATTTTGTGATTTGCGGGTCCGATAACTCGCGAATCAACCTCTCTTAATGCATTTTAAGGAGTACATGAGACAAAAGCAGTATTCCATCAGTCTATTTATATTATCGAAGAATCCGCCCCTTTGCTTTAGCTGTCACTTTCCAAGGTTCAAACAAATTAATTTTCCGCTATCTTCCATATCGTACTGCAGGATAATTTAACATTAAACTGCATAAACCATACAAAATTCTCTTTGTATACATAATCATAATAATGGCATGATCACAACACTCATAGTAATAATCAGCAACCCATAATAATTATTGATAGTCAGTCATATGGATCATATGAGTAAATATTTCTACTGCTGTAAATAAACCAATAATCATCAACAAGTTACAGACAATGGAGAAGTGTTTCGAAATACATGCCAAAGACATTGTACATCAGGACAATTCATAGAAGTACTCACGTGACAACTGAAATGTTTCTGTATGTTGTGTAAAAAATAATGAAGTTATTAAAATCATTATTACTGTGAATGACGATTGAATGTTTCCGAGCCATCTTCCCGGGGTGGTGCGGTAAGGAACACTGCGCACATCTCACATTCAACTGTTTCCACTGTATCGATTCCACTTGCTGCTATTGATCGCGCTCTTGTCGCACATCGATGTACACAAAATTTAAGTACACTATATGTACACTATTTTTATCTTAAATTGACAAGCCACTAGTGTATGATGCATTTCTGTGTAGAAAATAGTATAGGCTGTCTTTTTATGCACAGATCAGGAAAACCAAACACATAGAAATTATATTGCATTTCCTGGAATAACATATCTGCACCACCGTTGAATTTGACATTTGCCTTCATGTTTGGAATGTCAACCACTATCGACGATAGACATTTTTGGAAATTTGCACTATATATAGAATCATATATTATTAAACTGCAACAAAACCATCGGCTTGCACATTTGTAAGATCAACTTGCATGAGGCACAGCTTTCAATGCCTCCGACCGGCTCAATCCGCGAAGTCTGAAGGTCTAGTTGTCTACATAGGGCGTGAATAACAGTCGAAGATTTCGCCACTCGCTGGGCTAGCAGCTCACGTGAGTGTGAGAGACTTTATGACGCTTTTTAATAGAGAAGGCAAGTTGATAGTCAATTTTACAAGTAAGAAAAAACTGTGATCCTGTTTCTAAAGCATAATATGTAATTGATTGATATTGAACAAGCCGAACATAGTTGTTTTATTCAGGTCAATCCAAATCAATGACACGGTAAGGAAAAACTTAGAGAAGTCTGTTTACACTGAAAGAAGGGCAACGGGATATTTTCTGTTAGCTTCAAAACATTGCATTTACTATTCATGCAACTATAGCCTATACGTTATTGCACAAAAAGCATCAACTTTCTCATAGAATAAAACAGAATAAGATTGTATTCATCGCCTTAGAGATTTGTTTCAGCTCACTTCAAATTAACGTCTTAATCGAGCTACTGAGCTTCTAAAGACAGGCCTACAGTCTTTGGTAAAGTGGGCTCTGAACCACTCCGTTCAAGAGACCCCGACGGGAATTGAACTCGTGACCACACGAGCAGAAAGCGATAGCGCTAACCTCTTGACCACCCCGACCAGGGACGAACCTAAACGGGGGTGGCAGCCCACATAGCAAAATGACGTCCCAGGGATATCTGACGGATCTCCTGGCAGGATATCGGGACGTCCGTAGGACGTCCAGTTTGAGTCCCGTTTACATCCATGGGACGTATAGTTATAATTAATCCTTCGTATAACTATACGAAGGCATATTCTTCGTATAGTTATAATTAATTAAATAATAATAATAGTAAGGTCCATTTAATTTATAGAAATACCAGGTAGATAATCCCACACGGCTTTCCGGGGGACATCCAGGGGACATCCATACGGGATGAACTGTTTGTATTGCCCACAGAGTTATCCCACGGACGTCCTTAGGACATCGCTATGGGAGCAGGACCATTCTGACGGTAATGGGATCTAAATGGGACGTCCCAGGGACGTACTCTGCTATGTGGGAGTACAAACACCCACATACACTCACACTCAAAAGCCATTCGGGTTTTTGAAGGATTTCAAATTGAAACTTTGGAAAATGGAATGCAAACAAACATTACGTTTATTCAGAATCAAGTTGGTATTAATCAAGAATAATTTAAGTTATCGTTTCGCCACAGCCGTATAGAAGTTTTATTCGTTAAATTTTGTGGTGGTTGTTCTAGTGACTAAGCATATTAGAAGAAACAATATGGTGAACACTGTTATAATCTGAGACTGACGGATTTGAATAAGAATAAGTGATTATACCAAATACCAGTTTTTCTATGCTTTTGTATTAATGATCTTGAGGTAGTAGATAAAATAATACACTAAACGTTATTCTAATTCGCTTTAAACATATCGCACTTTATTAGCTTTTAATATGACGTCACTTGTTGGATATGAAGAGTAGATTATTTATTTGAAT
>JAGDQP010072984.1:0-10441 GCA_022664845.1 Lepisma saccharinum | reverse complement strand
TATTCCAGACTGTGAAAAAGCAATGTAAAACACCATTTTAGACTAACATATTCACTTGTATCTTGTTATGTGTGTAGTAGAGTGATGGACTAACGTAATTTAGCTCATCGTATGTAATTATCTGAGCTTGAACTAACTGGTGGAGAGGGAACAGTATATAAAACAATTAAATCAGGAATGTATAAAGCTCTGGGCACGGCGGGGAGGGGGAAGTATAATTTAGTTTCATGCTCAATTAGTATAATATTTTAAGCGTGATTATATTCAGGGTGTTTATGAACTACACAGACGAACTTCTGGAGGTGATTCCTCACATCAAAACAAAAAATAATTGCTCTGACAAATTTGGGAAATGCGCATAGTTCCGGGGCTACAGCCTGCCGAAAACGTGGAAAAATGAAGTTTACAGCTTCATATTTTTATCACCACGAACAACAGAGCTGATGTGGCATGGTACCATCAGACTTTAAATCTGCACTATCCAAAAATGCATATTTCAAAATTTCGCAGTGGGGGATTTCCCAAAGAAATAGGATATTCCCAGAAATTCTCTGAAGATGGCTTGAAATGAGCATGAATTGAACGGTTTTCCACCAGGAAACAATAATTTGTTTGCGCCAAGTCGATATCTCAAGTAGATTCCATATACCGAACGCTTCTTTTAAATGCGTAGTTGCATAACAACTAGGAGTAAGAATTGCATGATTTTTTTTTTTTTTTTTTTTTGTTATAAAAGCGATTGAATATCATTGCCCAATTGGATGCTATGAATGACGTATGTCATCTTTACCTACACGGCAAGTCGTTTAAATCAAGCTCATTTCGACCTACCTCTTCAGAAATTTTCCGAAATCCTCTACTTACTTTGGGGAATCCCTTGCATGCTCATTGCGGAATTTTGAAATATTCATTTTCTAATAGTGTAGATTTAAGGTCTTTGACGATACTATGCCGCATCAGCTTACTGTTTGTGGTGATAAAAATATAATCCTCTAAAGTTAATTTCCCCACGCTTTCGGTAGCCTGTAGCTCCGAAACAATGCACGTTTCAGAAATTTCAGAGGAACTTTCGTCCTATTTTGATGTGAGGAATCACTTCCAGAGGTTCGTCGGTGTAGCTCACATACACTCCGTATATACACCATGCCCAGACACCGTGGATCTCCATCGAAAGCCAGTGGTACCCTTCCAAAACGAACTTACAGATACATGCCTGATTAAACGTAAGAAAGAAATGGGAAAACCGGAGCCCGGATCTATGGGAATGCAAAAGGGTTTTGGTCCATATGCACAACCGGTTGGGAGCATTTGGGGGGTGCTTTTTCGATGTTAGTGTGCTAGATTTGGCGGCTGGCAGACGTACAAGACAAACGACTGTGCCCACTTCAGGCGCAGCATTTCGTAATTGCAGTAGGTGCTATCTCTATCAGTTTGCGGCAATTTTGTTCTTGGATGTTTTCAATAATGTAAAATAAATAATTAAATATGTCTGGCCCAGTACAGGTATTCTGCCAGGATTTTCAGTTTGGGGAGTATAAACCCAAAATTGGGAAGCTGTAAGTAGAATTTTAGGGTTTCTATTTATTTTTACCATAAAAACAGAATACTTGGGGACTCAATTGATGGGTTCTGGCAGAATCATTGGACCCTAACCTCGGGGAACGGACAATCATGACAAAAGAATCCTGGAGTGAATTATTCCGTAGCAATATCTTGACAGTTTAATATGTTGAGACAGTTTAAAACAATAAATGTTTTCATTGCATATTAAGAAGAAAATACCTAACCTGACTTTTCCCAACCTACGTCTGTGGATTTTATGAAATGTTTAAAATGTGTATTGTTTTATTCACCTAAAAGGAAGAAAAAGGTCTAATGGCAAAAGCAGAGCTTTTATCGAAAGCAGAAAGGAAAAAGGTATTGCTCTTTAAAAATAAAAAAAGAACTTTAGCTGAACGAGTACCGAACCCGGGACCACTGAATCATAAGTTCAATGTCATACCAGTTTTTTTACTATTTCTTTATTAAATCTGAATTAGAGTACAGAATCAAAGTAAGCAGAAAAGAATAGATTACAAAAAACATTAAATGAACTAAAAGGTATAAAATAAACAATAGCAATTCAAAATATAACGGAAATACTCTTTTATCTTTAATAAAAACTCTAAGATCAACTTGTATCGAACTCGGGACCAGTGAATTTGTAGTCCAACGCTTTACCCATTACGCCAAGTCAAGTAGCGACCAGTGCTTTCCGAGAGCTGTTTTATCATTTCCGAGAACACTTAACAGACGCATCCAATTACGTAGAGTTCACATGCCATGTCATGATTATCCTCTCCGCAGACAATTCTTTGCCCTTTAGTTCCGTTTTTCTAGCAGTTATGTTTGTTTAGAAAAAAGGAAATTCACACATCGGAGAAAAACAAGTTAATCCAATAGCTACTTTTAATCGGTGGTAGCAGTAATAGCAGTTCAGCCGAAGTAGCAGTGAAAAGCTAGCTGCTACACTATTTTGGCCCATCTCTATTTCACACCTGTTTTTCTAGGATTTCCAATGGTTTTGCTTTGTTTGTCTAGTGTATTGATGCGCGACCCCTTTCAGATATCAAATCCACCATAAAGGATGTGTTCAAATTTCTTGCTTTTACTGCATTCTTCCAACTGCCGATTCACTACATGACGAGTAGTTAAAGAGCCCAAAAAGCCGAGAAAAGCTTGCAAATCGCCTATCCTTTTAGGATACTCCTTCACAAACATGATTAACCTTTCTGAATGGAAGAGATATACAGTATATACTAGTACACATTCCTTGTTTTGGTATATGATAGGTTATACTGGACAATTACATACTACTAATTACTTGTTTTTCAAAACTATTGTCTGTGTTCAATGAATAACACAACACTAATAGCTGATGAGAAGTTACGATCTAGTTATTGTAAATTACTATACAGTTGTGTCAATTCATTAGTGCAATATCTGTGAGTTAACACTTTTGAACATTTAATAACAGAATGAGAGTAATTTATTACCGTATTTATTATTAAAAAACATATCATTACGTTAAATTAGGCCAGGAACATACATTGTAAATCAAATCGTATAATGCAGTACGTATACTATACAAGGATATATATTATTTTATCTTTTTATATGCTTATATTATGTGCATATACTGATTTTACATGATAAACGCGGATATCGAACCGATGTCCTCAGTGCGCAAAGCTATCTGCACAAGTCGGACAAGTATTATTCCAAACAAATGTTCAAAGATACAACCGTCAGAAAGAAAAAGAAAAGAACACGAAAACAAGAAAAAGTTCAACATGCAATTAGTTTGCAATTCTTTTACATCTTAAGTTTTATATGATTTCTTTTCTTAATTTTTTTGTAGTTCTTTTTCTTCCCACCAGATATCAGGTGGTAGTTCTCAAAGGTATTTTAAACCATTTCTGTTTTCTTCTTCTGATTTAAGGAAATAATTAGATAACTAGTCCCCTGCAACAACTGTAATAATAAAGCTGACATTGTACGAATACTAATAACACGCAGACAGGAACAATGTTGGTTTCTCGCTCTGCATTTTTTTAGGTAGTGAACATGGGTCGCTGGGTGTAGACAGACGCTGTAGGATGCGTGCTGTGAAATGCAGTCACTTTAAAAAAGCTAACTTATACATATGCAAGAAGAACATGAGATCTAAGAAGATTTTGCTGGGAGAAAAATGACGCAAATAGATTGTACTGAACGAAGCGCTGTTAAGGAGATCTAAATTACAGGGAAAAGAAATATTATCTCAATACTATAAAGTACAAGGGAAGCAAAAAAGTACTTGCCGTTTTTCTCAAAAGTGAGAAAAGACAAACAAAAGAAATATGACAAGATTGCTAAAGAAGACACATTGATGAATGCAATATAATCTAAATGGTACAAAGTAATGAAACAAATGCTTAAAGTTTTTGAAAAAGTGGCATCTAGGGGTTGTATAGTTAGAGGGACACACGTTGTGTTTGTACCTTTGAATACAACTACGTCAATAGTTGATAAAACTCTCCTTTTTAAATTGTTAGTATTACTGTAAGGAATGTAATATAGTACGGAATAGGTTGTATAGTTGTGTTACCGGAAAATTTTGTAGACTTTTGGAATGCAACCAATGCTGTGATATACGTGAAAATCAGACGTACTCATACTCGACGAGTCATCATCTTGTATGTAAATTGGAAACAGTAAGATACATATATTTGTATGATGATGTAAGTATTGTCAGCATTACACTGGAAGAATAGGAAGTACAGCTCAACGTGGAGTTCATATAACCTTTTTTGCTTACAAATTAAAACAGGATGTCTTGAAAAATGAAGTCCAGTTCAACGTTATTTTGTAACCATTAGAAACAGGTACTGGTCACTGTACTTTAGCAGACTGTTTGATATTTTTGTAACACATTGAGTAATGATATGGATTTAAAATACTTGTGCATCTGTGCATTGCGTTTTGAACAAAACCACAAAATATGGAAGACTAGATTTCTCACTAGGCTACAACAGCGTTGTAGTGTATCTTTTAATCGGCACATCAGTACTGATATTACTCCTACAATAGTAAATAAAGTAGTTTTTTGAAATATTGATTACTACGAAAGTATGAACATTTTATTTCATAATACAAGATTATGAATGTCTTCCACAGAATCACAAGCAGCAACATCTTTGCTTGTAATATAGATTAGTCATAATCATGAATAGTATCAATTGTTCCCAAGTATTGGTAACTGGGATTAAGTGAATAAATATTGTATTTGTCAAGTTGTATGTGTTATTGTACTTGAAGGAACTCATTGAAATGAAAGTAATGACGTCAAGTACTACATGAAGTGAATCTTGATTCAACTCTTCCACTTGATAGTTTAACGTATTTGATTTTACGAGTCACTTGTCATGAGACTGATAGAGACAAGTTGTATTGTTTATTATGATTGGTCAATAAAGTACATAATAACGGCCTTGAACGAGTATCTTGGATGTAGTTTTCCAGTGGCGGTCCTCTGTGAATGTTCGACTGGAAGTCAAGCCTGCTTGCATCATGTATAGTATTAAAAATGGAAAGCAAATTATCTGCTGTCTTGCTTGCTTTGGCCACGTTCACATTGAGTCTGGAACTCACGACTGCATTATGCGCCTATATGCAATGAAATCTATGAGAAATTTATAGAGACGCACCCAGACAACGAACATACACTCCAGAACTTTTTGAAAACATATAAAGAAATGATTACAAGTACAGAATACGTACACAAACTGTATGTCATTCTTTGGACAAACTATTTCCTACACGGTTCATTGGGATGTTGTTTGAGAGGAATGGAAATAAAGCATTAATTTGACTGAACGAGAAATTATTTATTGTGCATAATGAAGATATATACAGAGTACAAAATTTCAACGGATACACGAAAATCTTGTTATTACACATAAGCGATACAAACTATTGATCAATATTGTTCTGTGTGAGTACTAAACCAACTTATACAAAAAGTGACGTCATACAAAATACTGTAATTACATACAACTGAAACAAATTATTTAACAAGCCACATAAAATAATGAAACATTTTTGCAAGACAAAGTTCGATCGTACAAAAGATGTCTCCTACATTACAACAAAAACAAAAGTGAAGTCATATAAAATATAGCAGTCTGCTAATACATAAATGTCAAGATGTATAAAGTATTTTTTGTATAATGTTGTCTAACTTTTAGGATAAAAGTTTTAATGGAAAGGTGACATAATTGTAAGAAAATTTGTTGTTGATGTTTTGGTGGAAAACAATGAAGAAGTACAAAAGAATTTTCTTTCTGATACACTACAAAAGTTTACTTGTGCAAAAACAGTGAAGACAACTATAACATGTAATAGAAAATATTTTGGTTGCTAAAAACTGTTACAATAAATTAGTTTTGTGATGTACATTCTTCTAATGTTAGGACTTGCAGGGATACATATCTAAGAAAGTACAAAAACGATTTGAAAAAATGAAACTTGATAGGTGAAGAAAATACGTGAAATGCACAAAAAAGTGTACATCAAGTTTTGTTGATTGTAGACATAGATGTTAATAAAACAACTCAAAGGAAGAATATTTTGATTTACATTTCTTTGTACACAATGTGGTTCTCTAATTTACAGGATACTTGTCACTGTAACACAGTATCATACAACTGATTGTTCAAAATTTAGAACAGATTCCAAGTTTTCCTTTAACGAAAACCATAAGGTAATGTCCCATAGTCTACAGTGCTAGAAGGATTTAATCGACGACCCTTAGTCTGCTGTACAACAGCATATCGTTTAGTTTGTGGTTTACATACGATACGAAAATCACGTTTTCATAAAAAGATTTGGAGTTAAAATTACTTGACTCACATTTCTCTGTAAATTATATATACGTTCAAAGCTTATTAGTTTACGTGCTCATTGAAAATGAGTAACTACACGAATTTTAATTACCTCACTAATTTTTCTTGTAGTCTCCAGCTCACGATACGCATAATGTTTAGGACCAAGAGAAAGTTCGTATTTCCCAGCCTTGTTTGTTTTCATTTGTAACTTTCCTAAATAATCACCAACAGGAAGAAAAGGAGTATCATCTCGACGTCTTATATAGATAATACTATCAGTACCACAGTATAGCCGTCTGTCAATACCTACGACATCTAATGTTTCGTATAACTTCAGTCTGGCCCAAGAAGGGATGAAAGCAGCAACTGCTACATTTGTGAATTTATTTGGTGTTCGGGTTTTCCAAATCGCGATATGATACAACCAGCTTATCAGCCACAAGAACATTTTGCATTTCCGAGTGAGATGAATAGGCACTCATTAATTTCCAAAGTATTGTTGACAACTTTTGCTTTCGGCAAGTCAGCTTTTTGTCCCCAATTCCCCAATAAAGTTTAAAAATATCTTTGAAATGTATCATTTCTCTGAATGTTATAGTCGATTCCCTCATTTTTGATATACTCAAATATATTATTGTTTTTCTTTGTCGGTTAGACAGTCAGCTGGAAATCCAGGCTTCCTGCTTCGTTTTTAGAAACGTTTCAACGTAAGATTTAAACAGTCCCTCAGAAAATTAATCAATACATTGTAAATCTATTAATGGGATTATTTTTCCTTGTTCATTTGCATTTAACAAATTTCGTAAGTATGCAGAATGACAACCTTTCTTTAAGGAGGCATAGAGCTCGGATGTGCAAAATGCGCCTTTGAATGTACGTTGCTCGTTAGTATGATTGCACTTGTCTATTTAAATTATCCATGCAGGTTGGACAAACACCAAACAAGTTTGTTGTGTGCATTATAAGGCAAAAGCGGAATTGCAAGATTGCTAGGTGGTAAAACCTTACAGTATACAAGACCATGGACTTGGATCAGGCATGTTAATTCCCTTATGGATTGATACACGTCCAACTGGAAGTGGTTTTCTAGACATTACCCACGGATATAAACTTGTATAATCTAGGTACTAACATACCTCTTATGTACATTCATTTAAAGCTTTAAAGCATTCCACACGTCCGCCATTAAATGCGTCCCAATGTCGTAATGGTTTTTCCACGTTAGAACAATGATCACGGATGAAACAATTTCAGGAGACATTTTCACTTGTTTTAGCCACTTACATTCCCAAATGGATACAACTTTAACATTGAAACTGTTTTCAAAAATTCTTCGTGCAAACGTTGCATCATATCGGCTCTTTAACCTGCGCCCTTCGTTATCTATTACTTAGTCCCTACATTGGGCTATACAACTGTGGCCATTATAGTAACAACCGTAAAATTCGTAAGCTGTACGAGTATTTTTATCACACCCATCGACTGAAATTTCTGAATTCTCTCTCTTTAGCATTTTCACATGTGTGTAATTAAATGTTCTGTTTGAATGCCATATATTGTAGCCACTGCTTAGCTACTTTGATTAGTACCATATTGGAAACCTAAGGGAGGGATAATTGGAATTGTATTTTCTTTAAGACAGCATGACCGAAATATTTCCATTGCGCATGAAGCAAATGTGTGAGTATGCAAAAGCACTGAAACCCGTTTGTCTTAGCTTCAATGAGATTAGAAAATCGAATGAGATAGTTAAAATACGTACATCGTTTTTACAATAGGCTAACAATTTAAGCTGAAAAAAAAGTATTTTTACTTATGACACATTCTGCATGCCACTTAGCAATTGCTTCTGCCTCATTCGGTGATGTTTTCAATATCGTAAAATTCAAGTTTCGGATACAAACCTACATAGTTTTGATATTGTGGTATGTTAAATGTGGAAAATAACCTTTCCTAAGAGATTCATATATGCCAAAGGTAACACGTAAATCAGCTAATTGAACTCCCATCTCTGAATATATTATTTATCGTTAGTTTCGTAAGTTTATTTCCACGGCTGATAATACTAGGGACTAATTTTTGACGTTGTAACAATTTGCGCGCAAAAACAAATTATCAAACCCATGTGCATTATGTGCAAGAGCAACAGTTTGAGTAAACTTGGGACCTTGTTCAAGTGCGTGATTAATGAATGGTTTTGTATCAAAATACAAAATCCCTATTTCCATTAGAATCACCACAAACACTACATTTGTAACTTTAGTCATTGAAATTTTTGCACTGAAAGCAACAATGAGTGACTAAATTAGGATCATATTGTTCTTTTTCATTTGCACCCAAACGCATCGTTTCCAGATCAAACACAATATAAAGGAAATCCTCAACCCGTTTCTGATTTATTTCACAAAACACACGTTTCATTTATATATTCTGCACATAGTTTACAAAAATGTTAACCACAAATATGTTTCGACGTATTGCTTACGACGATTGATTTTAACACCACATTCAGAACAAAGTTGCACATGGTCACATATCGATTTACTTTTCGCTTTTATTAAATGCTTATTTATTTACTAGAAGTTAGCACGGATATAGCAAGCGCCATTTTACACCGTTCTTGTAACAAACAATAATAATGAAAATAATATAAAAACGAAGACTTATGCATTAGGAAACCTTTTTTTCATTCATTCATTCTATATTCATATAACAAGCCTTTAGAAATTTACTTTTACTGAAGCGGAAATCTGGTGGCAAAGGAAGAGTATTGTAAAAATGTGATAATCTGTATACAAGAGATCGCTGCACCAAACACAATGACGGTTTTGAGAGGTAGAAATGATTGAACGAGAATTTTGTCTGGGTGCTCTTAGGTTAAAAAGGGGAAGGTCGTTGGTTCTGACAAGTACCCGAAATGAGGACGAGTTGCTCAAGTGATACCTTAAATTGAAGCTAGTGACGAGTATAGTACACCTATGAAATCCTAGCTGCAGAGCTCCAGAAATAAAAAGGTTTTGGCGGGTCAAAGTTCAAAGAGAAAGCGAATTGTATTCAATAAAGTCACAACGAAAGGCAGAACAAGAGTCAGAAGGACATGGTTTTGAATTGAAATGAGAGTCATTTCAAGGAAAGAGGCACGTACAAAGTACTACACATTGATACAATCAATATGTAAGTCGTCAATGAAGGCGTGTGATAAGCAGATACTTTGCTCACAATGAGCACACTTGACAAAAGAGATGTTCTCACATGAGGTCTTGTAATACTCGTCACGTATATTAGAATCAAAACAATAATCCAATGGAGACATCCAGGGCTCGGGCTCCTCATCCAAGTAGCCGCTTTTGTAAAACGCAAACCTGATAATGTTGCGAAATCGTGAGGCGCTGAATTGAAAGAGTGAAGAACTGCATTCGTAAAATGTTATCCCAATGCCAGATTAATTTCCGAGGAAGCGATAACTGTGTCAGTAATGAACCTGATAAATGATTTATATGGACGGAAGAAATAAACATCAAGTGGTTGGATGAAACCAGTGCAACCACCAGGAATTAAACGTTTGAACAGTGTTATATGATTAGGGCATAATTCATTTGATACGTTATCATCCTTATTTGCACTCCATGAATCCAGCGAAAGCAAGACTTTATCACGATCGGCAGGCTGACTATTCCAGAATACAGAATGAAACTCTTTTACATCACTTTTGTTCATGTTTGCAGTCTTTCCTGGATGGGACACTATGTTATCGGGATCTTTTGCTTATTTCCTGGAAATTGACCACTGGCTTCGGATACAAGAACGTACATCGGACGCAATATTTCACCATCCATGGAAATAACCGACATGATCATATATGAATGAGTAGTAGCACTGACTGATCCAAATGCACCTCTTACAACCACCGTACCTTTAGTCCTATGAGTCCTGTATGCATGGAGTTCCTTGTCAAATCGACTTTGATCAGCATTTAATACTTGACGAGGATTCAGATCTTCTAGTAACATAAGTTCTTTCATGGACGTAATAAA